>JAANSO010001514.1:0-16650 GCA_036507315.1 Lepidocyrtus fimetarius | reverse complement strand
CTGAAAAGTGGCGTGAAATATCCACTCTTTTCCAAAGACACTGATGACAACGGTAACGCAGCAGATGATGATGCCATCACGTTTTGCACAATCCGTGGAGACAATCGAAGACAAGGGGGATCCAAACTGGGCTCAACAAGTGATGGGATAAGTTCCAGAAAAAAGTCTTGGAAAGACATCATCCAAGATTATATTTGCTGTCCCATCTGTAACGACCCGATTATTGAAGTAACATTAACAATTTGTGGACACAAGTTTTGCAGAGATTGCATTGAAACTTCGAGACAGATAAAGCCAACTTGCCCCATTTGCTCCACATACATCTCATCTGTTCATCGATTCTACTCTAATGACCAGTTAATTGAATCTCTAATGGAAAACTCCAGTCCGGCATTCAGACAGCGTTTTGAAGCACGTAAGAAAGAAAGGATTCAAGCGCTTATCAAAGAAACCAGTGCAAAGAACCTGTTGAAGAAAATTCGCAGGAGCCTGGATACTTTCGTTACCTATATTCGATGCAGAGGAAGTGGAAGCATTTTCAATGAATGGTGGGCGTACGTGTCTAATAGTTCCATCTTTTACGTAGTATTAGGTAAAATTAAAGCTTTACCCACATTATTCATTACATATCCGTTTGAATAAATTGTAATGAGGAATTGTTACTGTTACAGGTATTATCCTTGCTATTATGACAATCATTTTCTACCAGTATTTGCCCGATTTCGGATTTTTCAAATGTTTGATGGCCGCTGCCTCTCATTACAACGGGAGTATACCGCAAGAATGGAGTGAAGGAGCTGCAGATCTCGCCGGAACTGAACTTGAGATTACAGTAGAATCAATTCCAAAAGCTGATGATGACTTTGGCGCAGTGATTAATGAAGAAGGGTCTACACCTTTCGTTACTCAGGTCATTGAAAAAGTATTGTCAGTTATTCCATTCCTTTGAACAAAATATCTCTCAAATTCGTACTCGTAATGTCTATTAGTCAGTCGTCAGTATTAGTATTATCTAGTATCTTTTTTAGAAGAATTATGTATAAAGTGAATTTAATGCAATATTTAATGCCTAATATTTGCTTGAAATAAAGTTTAAAAGTAGGACAAAAATATTACGTTTATATTTACTCCGATTTCTTTTTACATTGTCTATCGTCATTTATGCATATTATATAGCAATTAAGTAGTCGTTTAGAGTAGCATAATAAAGTCGTTTCTGAAAGGAAACCCCTTTCATTGGCCCATCTTTGTGAAAATCCATAATGTCGGATATACAACTCTCACATTAATTGACATCTTAAGTGCACGCTCGACCTTGAAGCAATATAAGTTGTTACGTATAACAATAAAGCTATTTAAGTAATCTTATGATTTCACAACAGCATCATCATCTCAATCTTATTATACAGTAGTTAGCTGCAAAAGTATTCCCCACGTAATCATAATTAGACTTTAGCAAGTAGCATCACCGTCAATCCCATTTCCAAAGGTAATTTTACTTATTTGATCAAATATAGCTAATGAAATTGGATCATTCAGTGAACATTGATAATCTTATGTAGCATCCTGTTTTGCTAAACATTTACTCCTTACATGACATATTCTAATGATGACTGTTATGTATTCGTAGACATATACATTTGGCATTATGAAGGACCACATTGAAAAATCTATACTGGTAGGTATATACCCTACCCAAAATGTTTAATGATTTATTGTTTACGCTTAAACTTAATGACTGTACTTGGTTAACTTTTACTTAATATGGGACAAATTGACTTTTTGGGATGACTTTTTTCATTAGGGCTACACTCTCACCGTCCTAATAAATAATAACTTTTATACGACTCCTTTTTCTCTTAATGATCAATTGTTCTATTGTTTATCACAAGCTCCTATTTCCTGTTTCAAAGTTCTACGTAAGGCTTTTGTAAATTCACCGATGATATGATTCATACCGTCTGGTTTAAGGTTAAATTAAGGTGATACTTTAATACTTACTACGCTGATTACAGCAAAAAACGATTTAAGTATCATGTTTTTACATGAAAAGCTATGAATATGAACTTGCTAGGGTTTTAAAACCTTCTATCTTAAATACAAGGCTTGAGATGTATGCACGAACCCAGTAGAGTACATCAGTTGCCATCTTTAGTATCCAGCAGCAAATGCCCTTGGTCTACTGCGGATCCAGTATGGGATTTGGAACAAGTTTCAGGGACACAGGCAAGATGCTCCTATCTACAAAAAACGTATAACGAGCAAAAAATGAATCAAATCATCGTTTTAAATATAACAGATGCACATGAAAAGGGCTTATCCACGCTTGCTGATTTTAATTTATTCTTAAACTACGGATTTGCCGATTAAAAGTATTAATTACAAACCAATTAAGCTTTGAAAAAAATAATTGCAAAGGGTATTTATAAAGGAAGACAAGATTTTTGTATTTTATCCCTCCCTTAATTACTAGACTAGTGCCTATATAAAGATATGGAAATGATAAATTGTATTAACTAAAACTGAAATTGAAACTCCTTGAACATGAAATACATGGATTGCGTGTGTATGTAACAAGCTGTACGTGAGATTTTGTATTGACTGCTCTGGTGGCTACCATTTAAGTATTAAAATAATAAAATAATGTACCACTTTAGGCTCATTCGCAAAACTTCACAGACACAAGAGAATGAGACCTTGAAAATTGAGTTAATAATTCCTAGAAGAACATTGAATTCTAATCAGTATATTTACAGTACAGTTCCTGCTCATTTTGTATCTCTAAAGTAAACATTTCCCAGTCCAGTTGATTCCTAGCAGGAAAAAACGTTAAAAATTACTACAAGGGCTCATCTCATCAGCATTCAGAACGAAAGCTTTTTAATATCCATCCCACCCCGATCGTTTCATATATGACGGTACTAAAAATGCAAAGTCCACCAAAGCCAAAGTTAAATTCGAGGTGGTGTGGCTGTGGTGATAATGATAAGAAATGTACGCCTACACCCAAACACTCGCTCATCATAGTCACCTCCAACAAGTTGATTCCTTAAGTAAATAAAGCGAAAAAACATCAAGTGTACACTACACATACCATTTTTAAACAATATCTCCTATCTCCTGTCTCTATTCATCATTCTCCTCGAGATTCGATCCTTTTACGTTTCTCCAGTTATAACTGCTCTGTGACTGTCTCTCTATCACTCTTTTTTCGCTAAGGTACATGGTTAATATTCATTACCTCATTTGAAAGTTGAACAGGGGAGAATAATATTGTAAAGAATTATATTTTTATGCATGCCCTTTTGCACACGAACCTCATCTCATGCATCAGCAAAGTTCCATGAAAAAGTATTCAATGGATTTTTTAAACACTTTATGTTCCAAATAATCCTACAGGTATATCAGCCAAAAAAGTGCACTAAAAATTCAGAAAGGGATAATAGAATAAGAATGATAGACTCATACGATGGATAAACATGAGCAAAAAATATAGGCATAAAATATCTGCTCAAGTACGGCAAAGAGCAAAACATCATCATCATAAATGTGCATAAATAATCACACCGTATAGGTATAAATGATATTGCATACGGGATGAGCACTAATATCTTCTTCTCCTCTTTGCAGTAAAATTGTGTAAGCTTACAATGGAACATTTGAATTAGAAGTAAGTACTTATCATTCATTATGATGTTGGCTTAAAAGTATATTTTTTCCTTTACAAATATTTTCACACAAGTGCATGGACAAGTAATACATTCATATATTACTATGAGTAAGGTACAAAAAGTTTGTACTTTTAACTTTGCAGATTCCATCAAGGGCGAGCGCTGCTGTGAGCAGCGTAGTATCATCAGCAGCAGCGTTTTTGAAGCTTCACACATGCCATTCCGTCATTATTAGATTAAAAGCTGTTTTGCTGTCTCAGTCTCCTTTTCATCTCATCACTTTGCCTATAAAGTTTGTATCTCTCTGTTCTCGAGTAGAATTTGATATTGACCAGAGCAGGACTTTTGCTGACGATAGAAAAATATTTTAAGGTAGGGAGAAGTCGGCAGGGTAGGATGGATTGGTGTAATAACAATAAGTCAGATGAAAATGGAAATGATGGTCATGTTCATCTCTCATGGAATTCTTCAAGTGGTCTAGCCCTTCAGGCTCTCTCGTTTTTGCTACTCGCGCTTCAACTTTTTGATAATTTCAATAATTCTTCGTATTACAACCAAAGCCACAAAAGAGATGCGATTATCTTTTGTATCATCATCTCTTTTACTTGGACCTCCTTTAATAGCTGGTGCTCATGGTATAAACAGCTTTTGTGGAGTCTCCTCAAAAAGATTTAGAAGGACACCACCATTGGGCGTTGGAATAGCACTTTTAGACCGCCATAAACCCATATTAAAAATTATATTTAAGGTATACGCTTAAAGGATAAAATATGATGTGCTTTTTAGCACTTTTTTGTCCGTGCATATATCTCTTCTCTCCACTACTGTATTTTATTCCAAGCTAAGGAACATTTCTATTATTTTGCCTATTAGACTTGATTATCATCATATTATTATGGTGATCATCATCATCGTGAAGAAAATTGAATAAAGTACGTTTCTATCCAGAAGGAATCTTTTGCCAGCAATTTTGTAGCGCGGAGAAAAAATGTGCTTAAGCTGTGAGCAAAATCCATTTCAAGACTTTGAAGAAGGAATAGCTTTAAAACTTTTCGCTCATCTCTCTCTCTTTCTGGCTGGGTAAAAAATGGAAGAAGGTCCATGACGATCATGATGATGAGATTATTATTAGAGGCAGCAGGATAGGTAGAATTTTAAGCAAAAGGGATAAGAGAATAATCAGGGAATGTAAATATCACTTTTCCACAGAACGCAACGCCAACATGAGCACCTCCAACATCATCATTTTAAATAGACACGAAAAAATACCTTTTTCGATGCTATAGCCTTGCTTCCACTTTGAACTTCTTAATCTCCTTCTTAAAACTGACTTTGTAATATGATGAGCAATTTGGCGCTTAATGGGCAATGATAGAATAAAAGGCATTAGGATTAGGCTTTGTAAGTAGCAAATAAGGAATCTTTAAGATTTAAGTATATTTTAACTCATTAACTTGCTAATCAGGTTAAACTCGCAACTATAATTAGCCTTGGCTTTTGTTTACCTAGAACTATATGGAACAGCAGCAGGAGCAAATTCATCTTAAACTTTGTGTTCTCTTCTGCTTTTGCTCATAATATTTTCATGTTATCGAATATGTCTATGCGTTATTATCATTTATGACGAGCCTAAGTTCAGGCGAAAACTAAAGTACGCCTTTATCATTATCATCCGTGTGGTTGTTACGTCTTCCTTTATATTCATTATAATTATTGTTGTGAATTTGTAACGACTTATTATGCGAACATTTTCACGAAACTGTTATTGTTCTTGAAGCTTTCAACATACACTTGGCCAGTTTCAAGTTCAATACAACTTTGCTTGCAAACATACAACTTTGTAAATGAGAGAATTTTGTTAAACTTTTCATGCAAAAAAATCTCTACACTCAAAAGCAATTTAATCCAGAGGATCAGGAAAAACGTAAAATAAACCTTGTCTCTGTCGACCTTAAAGCTAGTTCATTATAATAGATAAAATTTAAATAAATTTCGTACGTTATTTTAAAATCTTGAAAATTATCCTTATTTTATGTAAGCAAAGGTGGACTCTAGTAAAAAATAATGACTAAAAGAATTTCAAAACAAAGACCACCTTTCTTATCATTGACATATAACCATTACAATTTTACCATTGAATGAAACATTCCTTTGGTTAAACTAATAACTTAAGGAGTGCACTACATTAAAAGTATGCGTCAGAGAGAAATTTTTATGGAAAACTTCCATTCAAAGCTAAACCCAAGTCCTCCTTGTCGACACAAAAGATAATTTAAGAATCTAATCGAGCCTTCAAGCAAAAACTAAGTCTCTTTATGAGATAAAGTTGGTTTGGTTATTATAAACCTAGATAATATAACGACAAGCCCTAAATTTAATTACTGGAGAGAAGGAACAAGGCCCAATGCCATTAGACTTAATAGGACTAGAATAGATAGAAGGAAAGACCTCCCATTAATCCAAAAAAGTATCTCATTCCCTGAGCAACTTTGCCTATGTAAATAAACATTAAAATGAGTCTCTTCTCAGCAACTTTTGGTCCACTTCCTTTTCCTTAGAAAAGTCTCCACTCCATCGTTTTTAATGAATGGTTGAGTAGACAAGGCATTTTGGTTATTACGCAGTGATGATGATGATTGTGTCGAGGTCTCCACATCCATCTTTATGCTTCTCTCTCGCCTGAAAAATATCTCAAGGAAAATGCGAGTATTTTTTTCTCCAGAAAATTATAACTATGCAAATGCATAGAATGAAACCCTGCATAATACAAAGTAATGTTGTGACAGTGGCACATTTTTTCCCAGAATGTTGAATGGCCTGATGGGATGACGATAAAGTAATCATCAAATGATCAAATAAATTCATCTTCCTTCAACTCTTCTCCTTCCCATCCTTAAAGTAACCATTCCAGATCATTGAGACGATTGTGAAAACAACGTGGATGTCGATAAAAAAGAAGACAAAAGTGAATTTATAATGGCAAAAATATTTTTAAAGGAAAAAAGGAACACGACAAAAGTCAAGAGAAAAATTTCAAAAGCGAAACAAAAATGTTATTCTTGCGATGAGTAACACAGCACATGCAAGAAGATCCCATTGCGAGTGTTACACAAGACTTTGTGAAAAATCAGATAAGGATGTAGTCCGTGTATAGGTACCAATTTTAGAGAAAAAAATACTCAAAGGAAAAAATCTGATTTCACATCAAATCGCAGCGTCATATGCGATTACGACATAAATATCCAGCTTTTGTATAGTCATATAACCTCCACAAATACGAGAATACGTACTTGATTTTTCCTCTATTCATTCACTATTTTTTCACTGACTTGAATTTTGAAAGAGTTTTACAGAGAGAAGGGTTCAATTCAATCATACTATATTATTATTATGGATTTGATAAAGCATACATTGAAAAATCCAGACTGAAGCGACTCATCTCATTTCACCACCATCCGTCCCTGTGTTCTCTCTACCCACTACACTATTAAACCAATGTCTAATAATATTTAATGTAACATTCAACCATATCTCCTTCTCTTGAAAATATACAAAAATAGTTTCATTGAATTAAACAACTCTCTGATATGATGATGAGATGTCGGATAGTATACAAACTCATTATTACGACCCAGCGTGGGAGGAAGAAAAGTGATACGGCGTACCTTCTGGAATAAGGATTAAAATTTTTGTCATTATATAAAATGTCAAGATGCCCATTTTAGAAGGGACTCTATATTAGACCAAACATTTTTTAGCTTCCGTCTTGTAATCAGCTAACCAGAACGTTATAAAGTGATATTATCATTTATCCCCATCATGGATGTAGCCTTTTTCATAATCCAAAATGATAATATTCATTCCAAAAACAGCCCTAGCCCTACACTGTTTTCACTTTTTCCTTGGATGATTATTTTTTATTACGTATTATTATACAAACACAAAAAGCAGGCTCCGTTCCGCCATAATAAATGCTAACTTTTTAGTCTACTATGATAATAGTTCCCAATATCCAGTTATCCTTCTTATTAATTTTATCATGAAATTGCAGGAGCGTTACATCATCTTAAAGTGTCGTTTTTCTATATGACCCTTAACAGAGAAATATAACAAAAAAGTGTATTTTATCCAAGAATATTGTGTCATGCTCATATGACATCACTTCGTCATCATTATGAGAGGAGCCTATAGTTTATTTGGTAAGTGGAATAGTTAGATTGTTTCATGGATAAAGAAGGATACCACGCAGACTTAGAGATTAGTTGAATCACTCAATAGGAACGGAAAGCCTTTTTTTAATAAAATGTTGCTGCAATGTTTGGAAAAAGTGTACGTGTGGTCTTCTTCACTCTTCATCATTATTACGATCATATATAGCCCTGATGTGAAAAGAAGGAAAAAAGGAATCCTAAAACGTTTTGATACACTTACCCAAATACGCTGCAGTTATAATATACGCCGCTGATTTCTAACGTGCTGTATTGGAAACCCACATTAAGTACACGCCAAAATGTAATGAGTGGGTTTGGAAAGATAGGTAGTTTGAGAGTATACAAATATCTGGCATTTTTTGTACAGGGAATGCGATGGACTGAAAAAGCAAGGAAACCCCCATAAAACACAGTATGGAATGAGTGGAATACTTGGCCGTGGTGATGCACAGAATCGAGATGTTCAAGCAAGCGATGTATACAGTGAATTGATAGCGAGAGCGTTTTGTTTGTAGTTAGTAACTCTGTGATTCAGAGCTAGTAAGCAACAGCCAGCGAGAAAAAAAAGAGTTTTATACAATGTTATGAGGAAAGTGTTGCTGCCTTTTAGGCTGAGAGAGTTTACACGTACTTGGACCCTTTCAGGCACGAAACAGGGAGGGATCAAAAAATCTTAATATCCTTCATACTCACTTTACTCTTTTCCAGAACTAGTCTCTCCATATCCAACTCAACCAAGCGAAACACTTCTCTACACAGCGTTATTTTATGGGAACGAGTGTAGGACCACAGAGTACTGGCACACTATATCATTATCCTCCTCCTCATCATCATCAGTGTTGCTATTACTACTTGAAACCTCTTGTATTCCAATACCCATCAAGCTCCATAAGATAAGATAGGGAATGAGTAGGGAATGATAAAAGCCTGAACACCATAACCAACTCTTCTTCACTAAACCGTGTGTGCCCATTCTCTCATTATTATTGCCACCATCAAATATAATAATACCTAGGGAAATACAATAGAGCGATTATTATTATTTTTCTATTATTATTATTACATTATATGAACAAAGTTTTATATACCAGACGAGGACTTGTTCGCACTGATAGATTTCATGTGGTTCTCATTACTACAATTCTACTCTAGGACTGGACCTCTTCAAGTTTACTTGATGTCCGAACCATTTCGTTTATAGAAGATTTACATATTCCCTGTTCCAGTTACATATATTTTACCTATCTTTTTTTCTTTAAATTAAATGTAGTATTTCCCAAACTACTTTGTTTAATTGACAAGTATATTTCTCTTCAAAACCACGACTTCCTTTAACAATTTCGTAATTTTCATGGACCAAGAGTTTTCTCGAGTTTTTTTATGCAGAAGGAAAGGAGAGAACAATCTGGGGCAGAGAGGTTTCAAAAAGTAGCTTTTAAATAGAGACATGACTACGAAGGAAGGTGAAGTTGCTTAAGCGTGAGCTACTGTTCTGCTATGTTCTTATTACTGCTGCGGTGATTTCTTCATAAAAACAAACAGTAAGGTGGAAAAGCAGGAGTTATTAAGTGAGTCTGAAAAGCAGCAGCATCCGAACAAGGTCGGATTTTTCATTTGAAAAGGAAAGTGATTTTTGCATGGACAGATTTGCGAGCTTTGCGTTATCACTATTAAAGTAGCGTCCGCTCGAATCTTAATTTACATACAACCACGTGAAAAATTATCGGAAGTGAAGACTCTCGGTGTATTGAAAGTACACGGCGTTATGAATTTATTGGTTTTGTAAGGGTTCACCCCACATGTCCACCGGGAACAGACTATGAAGTGCCTATAAAGTCGTCCATGTACCAAAAAAAGCTAAATTTTCTAAAAAAAAATTATTACCGACGAGAGAGTAAACTTTAATTAGTGTTTCTAGTCAAACATTTTAAGTGAAACTTAATCCAAAGATAAATTATATAAATATTAGACAAACATAACGAGAAAAAATAACGTCCACAATTTCAAAGGAACACTTTATAATGCCTGTTAGTTAAAAACAGTGTATTTTAAATACTTTCACAAGTGCTTTAATTAAAAAATTAACTTTATTTTTTGTGACTTTCACAAATCTAAAACGAAACTGTGATTTGCTTAATCGCTTGCAAGAAAAAAACTACATTTTAAGAAAGGACGAGCTCTGATTCTGCGTTGTCAACAAGGACCACACTTTGCCAAATTAATTCCAGGTATGCAATTATTTAATTTGAATGCATTTTAGATGCTATTTTGCAATATATTGGTGAACATGAGACAAAATCATGAATTAGTTAGTGTCGGTTCATTTTTTACAATAAATTGCTGTAGAGAAAGTCAAGGGAGAAAGGGGCGGATAAAGCAGATGTCATTTACTAGATGAATATAACTTATAACGCTTGTAATTTGCCAAGTCAAAAACGATTCCTTCATAAAAAACGTTCCTTTAATTACAAAGATTGTAGCTAGGCTCTCTCTGGCTGCCGCAGCGTGGATTAGATTTTGGCATGTTTGATATAGACTACTTTTTTTGCAAAGAAAATTAATTTCCAAGGTGAAAAACTATATATTGCTTGGATATACCACCTCCGAATAGTTGATGAGATCCTTCTAGGCATTCAAAACTTTTTTATATCAGGGAGGAGAGAATATAATTGAGTTGAGGGCATGCAAGCAGAAAAAAGTTATTCCATGGCAGCTGCGTCATTGTGGATTTTTATGGAGAAGGTATCTGTTTTTATTTCGTGATAGCAATTTATTCTCGAGCCCTGTGAGAGAGTAAAATATATATTCATTTATCATTTCATTACAATCATCATTCTCTCACAGGGTTTAAAAACAGGATTTAAAACTAGGTTTTATAAGGTACATCTTTTTCTGCACAGTTGAACAACGAAAAATGCGAGAAGGTGCCTATTCCATCAGTATAAATTTATATGGCATACCTATCTCTCCTCCTCCGTAGGCTAATATTACACACATGGAGATGAGAGATGTGCACATATTCAAACATTTTTTATGAAAAGTAATAGAAGGAACCTCCTACTCTCCTTGCTGAGGTTTATTCCTTTGCGAAGTCAGCATGACTTGGAAAAGGAGACATGCCTAAAAAACATCCACCACAGAAAATAATGGGATCCGCTAATATATTCGCAGGCAGGAGCCTTGTAAAAAATAGATTCTGAGAGAAGAGCTAGCTGTTGCTTCTTCAATCCTTTACTTTCGCATAAAATAATCATCCTGTTCATGTTACATGTTTGTGTTGCTGTCATGTTGATGTTTTCATGATGATAATGATGATCACGCTGGAGGATAGGACGAAAAGGAACTTTGTATTCCTTTCCTATTCTCTGTACGAAATATTTTTTGGATGAATATTGCATGTGAATTTTCCCGAGTACTCAACTCTGTTTCACTCTGGTTTTTGCCCGTGGTATTACGCTTGTCTAATGTAACATGATGGTAGCTTTGAAGATTATGTTAGCAAAAGTGATTTAATCATTCTCTCTATACATACCTATTTAGCAACTAAACTACCAGCGAAAACAGAATTTATAAGCGTATATGAACATCTGCACATTAGTAAAATCCACGAAAAAAGTCTTGAGAGAAGCTGTGATAATAGCAAAAACTTAAAAGCCAGAGATTCCTATTTGTGATCCTTAAAGGTTTTTATAACAATGCGCAAATATGTATTATAGGGTCAGCCAAAAAATCTTATTTACATTATACTTTGCCTATTATCTATATCCAATTATATGTTTATATAAAACTTTTTATAGACTGTTGTTGGTAGTGTTTACCTACTTACATGTTCCACGAAAAAGAAAGGTTTAAAACTGGTACATGTGATCTAGTACACCCATTGCTCCTTCCAACATCGTCATTCCTTTCGTTTTTTTCAACTTTACGTTTTTCACTTATCTTTTATTTGGTACTTGCTTTACTTTTGCGCTTCGCTTTTATTATTCGCGTAGAGACGAATCAGTGTTTTTGGTTGGTAGTGATAATACTGTTTTCAGTCCTTTTACTTTATCCATACCGTCACCTTCAACCATCCTTTCATTACACAATACTAATAGCGATATGAATGCTGATAGCTGGCATCTCGGGCTAAAATGTTATGCATAGATTTTTTCTTTCGAACTTTGGTTTTCGAAATATACGTATTTGCATAATACTAGGTACACATTGTAAGTCTTTCTTTCCGCCTTTTCCGTATCGTTTCAATAGAATTTTATTTTAAACCCTGAGTGCCCTTCTTTTTATCTCCATCTTGTTCAGAGACTATGGCCTATTTTTACATAATAGCATTACGTTGGAGATAAGTAATTTGATTCGTAGTATGCTGCATATGTACGCGTTCCAATGTTCGACTTTGTTCTAGATTTGAAGCGTTATTACCTAATCGAAAAGTGTCAGACTATCATAGGCCATAAGTATTAAGAATAATATTGAGAGACTTTTTTATTCGTTTGCATTTTAACATCGAATTCTTGGAAGTAAAACCATTTCCCACCTGGTTACCCTTTTGCAAAGGATTATTAATGTTGGACTTGAAAACAAAATATTTCCTAAAAACTAGGTTTACTTTTTATGTTAGGCAGGGCACAGGAATTGTAATAAAAAGGCAAGGCTAAATATAATCATGACGATGATATTGAGGATGACGACGGAGAAGAAGCACAATAACACAAGAGCTCATTGTGTTTCGCATTTTAAAGGCACTTAACTCAATTTAATGAGTTTGGTGACATTATTCCTATCCTATTAAATGGTCCTATTCTTCTTTTCTTACTAACTCCTGTCTGCTGTGCTGTTGTTGCTCTAATACAATTGACTGCCTACTGGTTGACTACCTCCTTCTTGCCTTGGATTCGTAGTCATAATAGTCATCTTCCACATCACTGTCGCTAAAATTCCTTTTTGCTATGAATCATATCATTTTATTTATAACCCTGCCATGTCGTTTTGTGGTTGAGGATAATACCAGTCAAAGTTTAAATGGTTACCCAAATGATAATAAATATGTACATAATTCTATGACAAATACCTGCAACAGGAAAGAAAAACAATTCGTTGTTGTTTCGCAATAGTACAAAGAAACAAACGATGTTTATAAGATTTTTTGTAAAGTTGATGAAGGTATTATCAAGATCCCATTAAATTAGGCACAACAGGAAAAGGATGAAACGGCTTTTAATAATTGTCATTAAGATTTTATGTCAACATCATCATCATCAGGCAAAAAGAGAGAAAACAAATCTTTTCCATGCACACCTCAGCAATAATACCTTTTCGTCATTAGGATGGATGTTGTGAGTGTTTATTGTAGGATTATCATGGATGATAAGTCATTTCTTGTTATTATTACAACCAAAAAGAATGAAAAGGGATTCAAGTCTGGTATAAGTATGACTTTGTATCCCAGCAGCAACAGCATAATAACAGCATTCCTTACATTTCTTCCACGTTTTATTATTCCTCCTTGCTTATCCTTTGCCTTATCCTTGTGGTAAACTCTCTGTGTGAGTCTCTGGCTCATTTTGACTTTCATACTAGTGGGAGTCTCCTTAACTAGGATTGTAATTGAGAAGGAAGAATCAGACCAAAGGAGTAGAAGAGATGAGAGAACCAGAAAAAAGATATTTGCAGCACACAGCTAAAAAAATTCATTCGTCCTACAAAATTCCTAACAGCCATCGCGTGGAGGCATCATCCCTGGTCTTAAAACTTGCCTTAACTTGGAAAAATGGGGAAAATGGAGATGTAACTATAACTGTTTTAGTGGTGGTGTATGGATTTTGGCTTAGGTACAGAAATAAGATAAGTACATAGGTATATGAAAAATGAAAAGCAGGGCAGCAGGCGGTAGGAGATAAGGAAGCCACATGATACAAGCACAAAACAGATCTTTCTTGTGCATCATATTCCCACATATCTGATCTCTTTCTTTGCTCATCATCAAAGCCAAGTTCCAAAAAATCTCAACAGAAAATGAGAGCATATAAAGCGCACACATTTTCTTTTTGTTTCCATTTAAAAATCTTGCCGTTGCTCGTATACCACCACTTCAAGAATACGAACAAATGAACATCTTATTTCCAACCAATTTAAAGGGAATAATATGTAGTAAGCAGCAACTCTTGATGATACGGTCTATATTGGAACGCTGAGTTTACACACACGCACATTGAAAGTACCAAAATAGAGGTGACTTCTCTTCTCTGTGTGTGTTTTAAAAGATTTTAGACACAGAAAACCTTACATTTTTGAAAAAACTTTAATAGGAGCACGTACAGACTAAAATTTGCTTTTTAAACTCTAACCGTATTCATTTATGCATGATGATAACGATGATGATGAAACAAGGAATGGAATGGTTTGGAACAGGAATTAGTATTGTGTAACAAGAACAACATGAAATAAAAGGAAAAGATTTTTGGATTTTTTGGTGGATGATGATAGTGTACAGGAATGGAGCAACTACATGTAATAACAAACGAAAAGCCCATTTTACATTATCCTGCCACGTAGCCGTCCATCACAGTGGCGTTCAAGTAACTTATGGCATTATTATTAGCGATAGTGCTCTCTTTGGCTTTTGACTTTTCTTTACAAACAGATTAGAAAAGAAAAGGAGTAAAAAGAAGATGAAAGAACCGACTAGGAATATTGTGGTGGCATTAATAAGAGCATAGGGCGAAGGAACAGGGAAGGTCAAATACCCCTGGATGAATATTTTATTACTTTGAAATTGTCGTTGTTTCATGTTTCGCCTTCTTTATAACAAGAATTAAAAGACCAGCCTCAGTATACAAGTACTTGGATCAAGAAAGCAAAAGCGATTTTTATTTTCTTCGCTGTAGGAATCAAAGGATTCTTCTTGTTGCAAGTGAAACATACTTTTACACTGTTCCCAACAAGGCACTATAGCTAGAAAGTAATAAGATGATGATGTTGATGCTTATAAAAGTGGTATGAATCGTACCTACAAGATTCTCCTTTTCTATCAAGTAAATACCAATCTTACTTGCTCCCCACCACTCACTTCTGTCTCCTTTCTATACGCTAAACAAAATAAAAATTCTCTTTGCTTTCATGCACTTAAAGTGAGCTGATAAAGTCAAGCCCTGATTTTTTTTCATTTCGTGGTTATTCTGATTTTCTTTTATTCGTTCATTCGTGGTTTCGCATAATTCCCCCTTGAAAAGATTAAATCCTTCTTTACAATATGTAATCTGTAACTATTCTTTTGCAGAATAAGTCTAAACCAAATAGGTATATGAGACATCTACTCCAGAGTTATCAATTTAATTTATTTTATTAGAATATTTTTTATTCGTCTCTATATGCCTTGTATTTATTCAGCGCACTGACTGTTCTCTGTCAGCGAAAAAGGTGCGCGCCTCCCTGACAAGTTCCACTGTCTCGAAATAAAAGGTGAGATAGGATTACAAAAGGGTAAAAAAATGGGTATAGGGCTCTCATTTCCATCCACATCATCCAATCTCCATACATTCATGCAGTAATCCAACTAAAAAATCTTTACTGCTTAAAAACCAGCCAGCAACTTGGCATTATTATTACGCAATGTCCAGCTAAAGCTCTTTCTAAAGCGCCAGAAAAAAGCCTTTTGCCTTCACAACATTTCATTTTCATATCATCATTCATATCAGCAAAATAGAAGAATGGTTCCCTTGTGCTTAGCAGAACCATAAAGTTACTACTTTTTATGATTTGATACCTTCCTTCATCATCATCCTGCTGTTGATGATGATCATCAATTTATTTTTTCCATTCCAGTTTTTCTTTCATACACATTTTGTAATATTAATAATAAGGAAAGGCAACAGATTTAATAAGGAGGAGGTGGCACTCACAAGTCTGCTTTTGCTCGTAACAATAAGCCATTGTTATACGATGATAATGACGGCTGTGAATTTAATCTGTATTACATTTTTTCCCTGTGTTTTTCCCTTTCAATTCAATTCAAAAGGTATAATGCAATAGCAAAAGTAATGTATGGGAAGATGAGAAAAGAGTGAGCCTTACACATCCAACTAACCTGCATCTTTTTACATTCATGGTCTGTGAATTTTTTCCCTGGCTCTTCTCTCTCTCTGGCTTTACGAATTCGCCATGTGCAGTTAAGTGTAATGTGGAAAGAGAAGATGATGATAATGATGATGATAATGCTAGTTTCAGGGTCGACCAAATATGACTTTGACTGGAGGAGTTTTTTAGTGAGTAAAGTGACTATGCACATTATTCTTTACTACAATATATCAGCTTACTAGTAACTACCTACTCGGTTTGTTTGACGTACTTACTTGATGGTGAGATTATTGAAATAGCTCACACAAGTGCTCACGCAGCAGCACAGGTAGGAAAGCATGGAATATGTTTTTCTAGCTGTTGTTGGATAAAATCATTGTGTTTTGTACATTTTGCATTGCCACATTCCCTTTTCAGATTGAAAGGGAACACTTGAGCAATGCCACAAACAGTACAGATAATACACACCTTATAAAACCTGGAAAATAAAAGGAATTATTGGGAAAAAATAGTAAAAAACTGATGATGGGGTAATACCAGAACAAAACATAGTCTGGGCATCAGATTAATCATCATTAATGTTATTAATGAGAATGGTAAATGATTGAAATTAGTTTTTAAAAAAATCAAATGAAGTTTTAGAGTAATTTGAAGTTTTTGGCATGGAAGGCTTCGTGATACGTTCCACAATTTGA
>JAANSO010001513.1:0-16654 GCA_036507315.1 Lepidocyrtus fimetarius | reverse complement strand
AAGCAGGCTTGCGACCTTTTATTTTTCAGTTAAAACGTATTTTCAGTTATTAAAACGCCAGATAGATTCCAAATGCGATAAAACTTTTTATAATACACCCGCGAAAAGCTGGGGAACAGTGTTTGTAATCTACTATAGCTCCACCGCCACCAATTTTATCAACAACATCCGAATAAATAAAACCCATAAGATTCTTCGTTTGTAATATTAAGTAGTACATTACAACAGAAAAACTTGTCGAATTACGGGCTTTAGCACACCAATCAAATTAAAACGAACTCGCATATACGGCAAGAAGGAATTGGATTTTTTAGTTTGGACTTTATTTATAGTCTTTCTCAGATGGGTAAAGAAGAATTCACAGATGGGTAAATAAGGTTGGAGAAAAGATGATAGACGAATCGCTCTGTCTGAATTGGCAGATGATTACATCATCATCATAAAACCTTTTACCAATCAGCAACATTTCGTCTTTTTATTGACTGCACAAGTATCATTTCTCGTACTTTCTTTTGAAATTTCCAAAAGAAACTGATGATAACCACAGTGTCATACAAAATTACATCGCATACGAATTTGCAAAATAAGTTTAATGTGTTCTGGAAACCGGGTTAAGCAAACAGCAAGAGTAGTTATAATGGTGTTTTGTTAAATATAGCTGATAATAATCATTTTAAAAATCAAAACCACCATCAACACAGATCTGTATTTTACAATCAAGCAGGTTGTACTCATGCAATAGTGTTAAATAAATAATATCTCACTCATAAAATCAAAAAGTTTTGAGAGATGAGATAAAGAAAGGAGATGTTAATTTATAGCATAGAATAAAAACTTATATACATGCACTACTAGTATATCTAATACTTATTTTTGTTGGAATATTTTTAATCCATATTAAGAAGCAGAAGCCATTGGGATGTTGGAAACATGATGATTGACGTTGGTAAAATTGTTGTTTCGTATAAATAACCTCTCTGCGCTTATAAAAATATTTTTAGTTGTTGCGAAAAAAGCAATCAGTGAGCATAGAGAAGAAAAAGTACAAAAATGTTATAAAGAAAATGGAAATCGGCTTCCTTTCTTCGTTATCTTTGTGCAAATCATACCAGAAAATTTTTTCACTCCTAATGTTAATTTTTTAGCTGGAAGCGAAAGAAAGGCAGGATGCAGTTAAAATTACTCTGTTTGTACAAATTTTGCAAAAACTTCTGTGTGCAAACGAGGCGAACGAAGAAGACAAGCTAAGAAGGAATTGGCTATTACGAGCTACTAATGTAATCATGTTATTAAAGTTGCACTTGTTTTCTATTTTATTATTTTCATCCTGTAGTATTTATTCAAACTTGCTAGGATTAAATACAGAAGGGTAAATAATTTTTGATATTGCTGCAAGTGGAATTAGATGAGCTCATAGCATTACAATTCTTACTAGAACAATAATAATCACTGTTTTGGAAAAATGGGAGGTTGGATTTTTATAAATCCTCTTGTGAGCAACCCCACAAGAGGATTTTTCACCATGATCGTCATCATTTTTCTTTATACTTAGGAATAATGATCAAAAGAATGAATTTATTCAAAAGATTCATTTTCATATTGACCATGTCAAAAAGAAAACCCAGCGATACTGTACCTTTGATTTGTATTAAGTGGATTGTTGCATCTGCTTGGAAAAAACCAGGATAGATGTACGAACAAACATCAAATTCAAAGCGAGTTTTTTCATTTGCTTCCATCACTTTTTTATATTCAGTGTTAAAAGACATTGTGCTTCTAGTACAGTAATAATAATGATGTGATGATGATAATATGCTCGCTTAAGACCTTTCTTGTATTTGCTGGAGGAATTCACGATGAGACCAGTTAAGAAATTATATGGAAATGATGCGATACGAGGATGTTGATATGACCGATGATTAAATCTTTGGCTTTTCACTTTGCTCGTGTAAGCTTCCTTTGCTACTAATGCATTGTACTGAGATTTATAGTTTAACCGAAAGAAGTTTCTTGTACCTTTTACTTAACCTTTTACATTTTCGCCTGATATTAGACATATCAACACTGGGGTATAAAAACAGCAAAAAAACTTGAGTTTAGAAAAACTTTTGATGAGAGGATTTTATCAGTCTTATCTGCCTCAATTTCGCTTGTTTTAATGGCAAAGTTTTTTTCACTTAAACCTAATCATTTGAAAAAGGAATGCTATATAAATAAAAATATAACGACATATGGAATAATGTAATACTGGTATGCAAAATTCGTAGGTAATTAATTCAAATTGATATTCCAATTTGAGCTGATGTATGTTTTATATACACAATGATGTAAGAACAGGAGCGACAAAAACGGAATGCCAAAAGTGTTTTCATGAAGAGAAAAAGCAACAAAGACAAGAATATTTTTTGAGCAAGCGCAGTACAAAGCTGCTGCAACGTTCATCTAGTAAAGCGCCTTGGTTGAGAAGCTGCGTGGCTTCCCCTCCCTCCATCACATGTTTCACTAAACTCGAGACTCTCTTGAAAGGAAAGCAGAAGGATGAGCTTAATGTTGCGTTGGTAGGTATTTTAAACAAGAGTGGAATTAGCATTGAAGTGGTATCACGATGCCTACATCTCTGGAGATGATAGTCAAAATTTTTCTTTTTAGTTGCTTTTTTAAAGTACTTTTCAGTAAATTATTAACAGAGATCATTACCAGTGAAAATAGCTTCCATTCACCTTAACCTTTAATTTTATATGTTATTGTGAGCTATTGCTGATATTATCGTCAGAGCAGGACGATCACCATCTGCCAATGGATAGAAGGAATGATGATGATTGCTTAGAAAACCACATTTTCAATTGTTGATATGGATAAAGCGAAAGTAACATTTGCACGTACGCACACATTTTTATCGAAGAAATGTATAAGTATTGATTGGTTGTCAATTGATCTAATGTTCCTGTTGCGGTAGTATTGCATTCTTTTTAAGCTATCAACAACATTGCGTTGTTGGTTTGTTTGTGTTAACAAAATTGCTCGTCATTCACTTTACTTTAATATTACAAGTTTTTACAACTGGACCGTGCTACGCCTATATTTACTTTGCACGCACTGTGATATAGAAAAATATAATTATAATGCGGTCACTTGTTTCGGATAATGTTGAGCGATAATCTCTTATCCAATTCCAGTCCAGAGAGTTTACTTCTGGAAGAAGCAACTTTCAAATTGATTTTTTTTTCCATGAACATTTTGAAAAAATAGGAGGGACAACGACTTAATAATAATCATCGCATCAAGGATCTTCTTTGAATACAGAAAGACAAACCTTGCATAAAATTACAATTTAACTTGGATTGTTTAAATATTAGTTCATCAGAAGAAGCTCATTTCCATCTTAGGTAAAAAACATAGTTATGTAATGCGTATGTGATGATGAGACGTCTAGAGAGAAAAGCAACGATAGAAATTCCCATTTTTATTACATCCCATTGAAAATCGGTCCATTTCTTTTGCATAACTTTGTATTAAGGACTTATGTGAAGAAAAACGAGAGAGGTGGATTAAGGTGGATGAGGAATGTCAGAAAGACCAAAAAACTTTACAATGTGTGCACAGGGAGGAAAGGACAGAAAAAAATGAGTTTCATGTTGAATTCTCGGCTATTGTTGATGTTGTTTAGTAGAGACGATAAGGATGATGATGGGATCGATGTAAAAGGCAAAAAAATTCACTCGATTCTCATCTCCTTTTTTCTTTCCATCATCTTGTACAAAAAACATACATAATATGATTATAAATGTGTGTATGATATGACAGGAGTTAGTGTTAGAAGAGGTAGTAGTAATGTGACCATGATTATTATTGTGACTGGAAATAATACGGCAATATCAGCAGACAACAAGAAAGGGAAAGAAAGAGAATGGAAGCAATTCTATAAGAATAAAAGACGATATATAGGAAAGGCATTCGTAATTTTATATAACGATAAAGGAAGAAGACTGTGAGAGACGTCTGTCCGTTCAATTCTTTCTGTTGCTCTCTCTTACTTACTCTACATATGTATTATTTTTCTATTAGTTTAGGTCGGTGGTTTTTTCTCTTAACAATTATTACAAAATGTCGAAAGAGAGAAAGAAAAAAAGATTTTTGTAGCCGGTAGGCACCACACCGGGTAGTCGAGTAGGAGCAAGCAACTTTGTTCAATAGAATAAATACCTATGTATTGCGTGAATATGAAAATTGTTTGACGAGAAGCACTTTACCTAAATAGTTGGTGGGAAGAAGCTATAATATTTGTATATAAAGTAATATAGGAATTGTTATATAACGATGAGAAAAAGGGAAAGAGGGAAGAGAAGAGAAAAAGGAGAGGGTTCTCTTTGCAAGAAGATGGACGGATGGACGGAGGCCGAAGCTCATCACGAAAGATTGTTAGTGAAATGTATGTGTTAGTTGAAGTGTAACCTTTTAGCCAGGTTATAACTCATGTAACCATTACACAGTTCAAGTAAGATCGTCACTCACTCAGTTCGCTCAAAACATCACCAGCAGTAGTTCCATAACCATATCTACCTATAAAACACTGCTCCTATAGATAATATTTACTCTTTTTATGCTGATACGGTGGTGATGGTTTAGCCAGAGCTCATCGGTATAATCTCTACTCAGCATCATCATTACATCAAATCGGTATCCATACTCAACTCTGCTGAGCCACAGCGTATTTAACTGCATCATCATCGTGATCATCATTCAGGATAATCATAAAGCATCACTCCTTTTGGTAGTTCTCCATCGACCAGAAGAAAACCTTTAAGCTCTATTATATTCGAATCACCACATTCTTTTTTCTTCTTTTGCTCACTCACTCTTATATAATAAGTGCCTACTCATTTATCGGGAGAAAATGCATATAAATACGAGATAATAATGCCAGCTCCTTTTTGCTCCTATGATTTCTCTCTCTTACTCACTCGTGTACTTAATGTGATGGAAAAACAACACCAACAAAACAACCCATTCCAGTATAATAATTATATTAAGTAGGTACATTTGCTTTACATCCCCACACATTTATACAGTCCATCCCTCATTCCTAATTCTAACTAAACTCTGATTTTTACAACTGTTTTCTCTACTTTTTTATAATGCTTTTTCTAACTGGTCGGTTGGTGGCTTCTTTGCTTCGTTCATGTTGTTTCGCCTTTTGTTGAATTTTTATTTTAGTTTTGTAAAGGAAGCAGGAGAAAAAATTTCTTTTAAATACTAGAATGCCTTCACTTATTACATCAAATATATATGTAATGTGTAGAATGTAGAAATATGTAATATTTAGAAAGATTTCAAAGTAAAAAAGAAAAGGCAAAAGTAAAGATATGGGGAGCAAGACCAGAGAAAAAAAGAAGTGAAACTACTTTTTGCATTTTTTGTAAGCGAATTGAATTTGTTTCTATCTGTCTGTGTTTGTCTGGTGTTTGCTGGTTGTTGGTGTCCACACAATTTTATAAGAGGGCGATAGCAAGAAAAGAAGTGAAAGAAATAATAATAAAAAAGAATGAAATGAGTTTATAACGTAAGCGATGTACTTTTTAGTAAATTGTGTAAAATGGCTAGACAAAACCAGACGAGAGAGAGATGAGAACAGAATTTTACATACCACACCAACATCATCAACAACATTATCATCGTCATTATCATCATGATCGCACATACAACAACCAATATGTACATACATGAATTCTGTTCCTGTACTAATATAAGAGTATTATGTAAAAATTAACTATTGACTTAAAAAAAAGTTGAAGAAGGTAGGCGAATGAACAGAATAAAATAAATTGAAGAAAAATAGTGAAAAAATGTGTACATGATATATCCATTTTACATAGATATGGACAGATATGAGCAAAGATTTTTCTCTTTAAGCGCAATAATAATAATAAATGATTGAGCTAGTGAATAATATAAAACGAGAGAAAGAGTACGTTCACTTTGTTTCTTTCATTCTTCTTTTCGCTTATTTTCATTTTGTTTCAATTTCATTTGTTGCCCATTACATACATAATGAATGCAACTTGGCTTTAAAATATGCTTAAACAATAACTTTTGTGGGCAAAATAGATTTCTAGGAGAAGGGAAACAAGTAGAAGCTTCAACTTGTGGCATTACATAATATCATCGGCATGATGATCATCATCCTTCTGTAATGATATAATGAGTATATAAGTACTTGAATAAGTAGAGGTGAACGGATGAACAAACACATTTTAAGGAGCAGTCAGAAAGAGAGGTAGGGAGTGAAGATAAGAAAAAATTGAGAAGGATATAAGCTTACACTTATAATAAAATTACAACAAAGGGTTGAGAAAAGGAGAGAGGAGGACGGATGGACAGATTATCTCCTGCTGGTGGTGGCATCGTCGTGGTAAAATGTTCCTTTTCCAAAAAGAAAATATTTGAGAATGATGATGATATGATTGGCAATGTGATATGATGATGATAATATAATATAGTATAAACTTGACTAATATGCTCCGGTGGTGAATAAAAGGCTCTAACTAAACAATCAACATCATCCTTTCAATTCTATACGGATCCTTTCCTTTATATGGGTTGGTTCGGTAGTCTAACCAAATACACAAGCGAACAAGTGAGGCAGATCAATTGTGGAGAATCTTTTTATTGAAGAGCGTTCTTTCTTTTCCAATGTACTAAATGTAAGATCTAGAATTTTGTTTATTTCTGAAGATAAAAAAAGAAAAAACTAAAGGTGAAAATAACGACATGATAATGTATAAACGAATGAAATATGGATTTATTCGTAAGCTACTTTACCTGAGAAAACCTCTCTGGAGATAAAAAAAATGCTGATGATGATTGGTTGTTTTTGAGTGTATTCTACTAGGAAAAGCAAAATACGAGGGGAAAAGTTTTAATTGTACTTTATATACACAAAGATTGCCACCATTTCTAAAAAATGAGCAACAAATAAACATTTTTTGGCTTCATCAGGTCACCAAATACTGTCTGCCAATGTTTCTTTTACATTGTTATTGTTGACAAGAGTAAAATCCGATTTATTCAAAGGATAGTAAAAAAGGAGAGTTTGGTATGCTGATGTATACTTATGATATGATATTAATACATGTATATGGTGATCAAATGAGCTTCATGATAATCCTTGGCAGCAAAAGGTCATCTACACGCATTTATCATTGTAATTTCTCCTGAAGGTAGTGAAAAGGGAGATAAGAGTAACAGCGCTCAATTGAAATTCATTAGCTTAAAGCTTCATAATGTAAGCAATTATTTATTACACTTTTACCTTTTCAATTTATTAGCAGGTTCTTGCCGTATAATATTTCAAATTATTGTTCTTTCTATTTCCTTCAACTATTTTTATTAGGTGCAATTATAACAAAATATGAAATGTAAAATCTGCACAAAATACTAAATATTTGTATCAGTTATATCTGTAATTATAATTATTCTCAAAGTACTGAATATAGCTCCCAAGTTATGACCAGCTGAGAAGTACAGCGAGCGAAGGAAAAGATTTTAATAAGTAAAAAATGGCGCATGATCTACCTGACTACATCGTTTTCCAATTTACGGAGGTAAAAAGTAGGTGATTTTTTGCTTTAAAAATTTTCTTTTCTCCACCGGCAGTAATAACTTTGCGTTGGTACGTGTTGAACTCACGTAGTTAAAAGTTCATTCGTATTGTTTTCTTCCATTTTTTCTATTGTTTTTACCATCATCATTGCCACCAGAAGCACTATCCGAATAAAAACATGAAGGGAGCTGTCTTCATTCTTCAAACGTCATATAAAATGAAAGAAATTCAAAGATCTCTAACTTTTTGATGTATATCATTCAAAACTTTTTTCGCAAATACATGCCAAGGCTAGATGAAAGATTTATATCTGTTGTGTACGTATGTAATGAATCCTATTAGTACGTGTTCCCAAGCTCATTGCCATTTTGTCGACGGAAATCGCTGCTTTGGATTTTTTTAAGTGAAAGGAAAATTATATGACTATGGGCAAGTTATGAGCTTTACGTCTCGGGATAAAAAACAACGATTCTCTGATTTTGAAAATATTAGGTATATCTAAGCACAAGCATGGCAGTACCTTCCTGATTAGCAATCATTATTGCAAACTTCCGTTTAGTTTCGCATCCTTGTTTCTAGGAATAGCTTATCTAGAAGCAGATGTATCCGCTGTTTGCAAAAATCTGAGACATAAACATTTAATAACCTTTTATACATGTAATTCATCTTAAATCACGTTCATAATCGATTCCAATTCAATCATTGAAATTCAAAATAGATATCCAGACCAGTCAATGAGGATTGAATCGTCCCACGTACATCATTGTTTTTCATCTTATAAAACGCAAACCTGTGCAAGTGGGCTCCTACAACTTGTTCCTATTCTTGAAAAAATATGGACAAGTAAGAACATGTGTGTATACAAGCTAACGTGACTTCAATTCCTTCTTCATCTGCAAATCTTATATACTTCTTTTTGGCTTTTTTATAAGTTGAAAAAATTGTGTACATAAAATTAGAGAAATAAATATTTACAATGTCTCGCTTTGTTTGTTTTGTGTGCTTTGTAAGCATAATATACCCACGTGGAATACATAAAACAGGGATGGAACAGGCAAAGCACATCGAATCGAAGCGTTTTTTAAGCGAAACAGGAGTCACGGTGGCAAAAATGTATTGAATTGCCAGAATGATCACAACTATATAGCTGTCACATTGTATTGAAGGCGTAGGAAGGAGTACGAAGTGAAATAAAATACACGCATACTAATTGCTTCATTCTTTGGTAGCACGGCGGCTACTCGCCATAAAAGAATAGTAATGATTTTAAAGTGATGATAGTTTGACATTGAGAATGGGACAAAGCTATACCAACCAAGGAAAAATCGTATACTTCATTGTAATATTTTTTATTAAAACTAAAGATCTCATCAAGGTATGATGCTTCTTGGAAGATATTTAAAATTTATTTTAGCAGAGACAAAGATGCTTGCTGTTGATATACAAAATCCAGGAAAAAAACTACTCCAAAATTAATCTGACTGTCAAACCTTATTATGAACAATTGTTAGTAACTTTGTAGATGGGATTGAATGTTGACGAGGTTGAGGGCTATGGGAGATGAATTTCATTACAATCATTGCATTATCTGCACTCAACCATGTAGATATACATCCTCCCTCTTCTACGAGAAAAGAATACATTCCACCTCCTTCTTGTTCATTCCAATTTTTTTCGCCAAGGTTAGACTTTGAGTTTTCAACGTTTTCATTTTTTAGCGAAAACAACTTTTTTCTCAGTTGGTTCTCTTGTTGTGTTGACGTTGTCTGTCAATCTTCTTTATCCCCCACAATTTAACCGACTAACTTTACAGGATATGGTTGTGCATGCAGATATGTATATTTTTATAAGAGTATGGTTTCAGATTGGACAGTTTAAATTTGCAAAAATCCAGAAGCAACAAATATTTTTTGTTTTAAAAAGCCTTCAATTTCTTTATAGCTTTGTGAAAGGGGCAAATACACAAAAACAAAAACGTAATCTCATCTCATCATCACTTATCATCGTTCCCCACACTAACATTATTTGCAGCTTGCTCGTATTTCTTCAGAAAAAAGTATTTGCTTAAAAATTTGAGAATAAACTTTTCGCAAAATTCTAAATGAGTTACACTGCTTCAATTTATGCAAGCGAGCATAATAATCAGTAGAAATTTATATGCGCACGTACAATAACGCAAGCAACGCAATTATAATTTCTCATGTCTTCTTCTTCCTTTCTTTGAGCTGATTATTGTCTACTTAACTTATCCACCTTAATCAGTAGAAATTTATATGCGCACGTACAATAACGCAAGCAACGCAATTATAATTTCTCATGTCTTCTTCTTCCTTTCTTTGAGCTGATTATTGTCTAGTTAACTTATCCACCTAAAAACGACGGAAGCGACCACCTCCTTATCTCCCATCACACATCATATCTCATCATCACTTCGTGAATCCCACTGAATATATATCTCTGCAAAAGTGTGTATTTTTAGCGAAAAAATTGATGATGATAATAATGACGCTCTGGCATGGATTATTTTAGTATTATTCTTGTAATTGCAAAGAAGAATAAGACTGGTGTGATGATGATAATGAAGAAACTCCATTATCTTGTAATTTTTGTTACTTTTATCTATTTTTTGCTAATCTTATATTTAATATTCATTGAAGATTATCCTGAAAATTAAAAATTCATTCTCCTTTGAGCTAAATCAAAGTCACGGTTTGCGAACCAAGTTTACATTCTCCATTATTTAATATATTTGTATTTTCAAACCTAAATAAGTTATTTTCTAAAATTTAAATGCTTAAAAATTGTATAATGAAATAATTGCTACTTGAAAATGATTAGATTGAAACAAAAAGGGGAATAAACGATGTACATGGAAAGAAAACGAGAGGCAGATGTCCAAAGCCGCAGATGATAAGAAGGGGTGAGCATGTGCCATTCCCGTCAAATCTTTCCTTTATATCGTTTTTCTTGTATCTCTCCGAGAAATAGGGGAGATGATTGAGCAAAATCAAAGTCACGGTTTGCGAACCAAGTTTACATTCTCCATTATTTAATATATTTGTATTTTCAAACCTAAATAAGTTATTTTCTAAAATTTAAATGCTTAAAAAATTGTATAACGAAATAATTGCTACTTGAAAATGATTAGATTGAAACAAAAAGGGGAATAAACGATGTACATGGAAAGAAAATGAGAGGCAGATGTCCAAAGCCGCAGATGATAAGAAGGGGTGAGCATGTGCCATTCCCGTCAAATCTTTCCTTTATATCGTTTTTCTTGTATCTCTCCGAGAAATAGGGGAGATGAGAAGGCTCAATCATGTCTATATGTGAACAAGAGGGTTTGAACAAACTCTTTGCCATGTTAGCATTATGTGTAAATATAGAGCAGTTTGTTCACTAAACTCAAACAACGCTGAAAACAGGAATAGGAAGGGATGCTTTAATCAGAGCTGTTGCTCTCTTCCTCATTCCTTCCCTTTCACTCGAAAACATGTGAAGAAAGAGAGAACATAAGCGTTTAAGCCCGAAGGAAAAAGGAGCGGGAAGATGTGTTGCTGGCACGTGGCCTATCATCATATCCTTTTCCACTATATTGCGCAGCTTTCCTGTGAGTTTCACGTTTTTATGAATCGCCAAGACTTTCACAAGAAATGGGAAAAATCTAAAAAAGGGTACAAGTTGAGATAATGAAAGGAGCCAACCGGATAAGCTGGATTGCTAAATGGTCATGTAATACAATAAAACTAATCTCAAAGCGAACTTACATAAAATATTTTCCTTGTTTAGTATAACCTTGATTAATGGATATTGTCTTTTGTCCGCTAAAATAGTAATTTATGTGTTTTTTAAAATTTTGCAGCTATAAAGGTAATACAGTTTATATGTCAAATTATGCGATAAAATAATGTAAGGTATAAATTTTAGACATCGCAATTAAAGAACAATTAAGAGAGTCATAAAGTTATGGGCAATTACTCATTTTATGCTTATATCCAACATCAAATTAAAATGATACAGTAAAATGGTACATCAAAGTTAAAATTGGCTGCTTCGGGTGGATCATTTTTAGTCAAATTAGATTATGCTATGTTGGATTACCAAGTAAATGTACACTAGCAATTAATCCTTGATTTGAAATAAATCACAACCCCAAGTCAAATCCTATAAACAAACGATAGTAAAAACTTTGGTAACATATTTGAAGTATCTCTCATGCAGCGAAGTATTTTTTGTGTAACTTCCGCTATTTTACACCTTGTCACATTCCAAACCATACATGTTATTACAGAGCATTATTCATTTGTCTCTACCCACGCATTTTTTCGTTTTAGTTCCTAGTCTCCTAGTGTGCCATTGGCGACAGGAATGCTATCAGAACCACCAACATCATAGGAATAAAATGATCAAAGTCTATCTCTTCTACGTCCACGTTACTTGATCACACAATCGTCGTTACTATATGACCACTAAAACTTCCCTAAAAAGAGCGTAAAAATGTAAACAAGGGAAACAGAGGAAATTGAAGTGGGTGGGCGGTTGATGATGGGGATAATGATGGTGGCGTATGTAATCTCTTCCATCCTTTTCTTTTAATCCAACCCAGAAACTAGTCCAGCAGTGCAACTATAATTGTACATAAAAGTCAAGAGTCAACTAACATCTCCTCAACACTAGTTTTTAGATTTTTTCGAGAAAACCCATTCATTTTCTCCATGTGGGCACACGCTGCACTTTCTCAGAGCCACATGGATTTAGAGATAAAAGAGGGTGAGGAGGAGAAAAGGAAGGAATGCAGGTAGACAAAGATAAACGTGTGTTGCATGTGGTGTTGCTGCATTTTTCTTATCTCATTTAAAGATCATCGTTTGCCTGCATCTCAGAATCATATTCCAATTGAATAAGATTCTTATTCTTCCATGAAACACAATAATATAAAAACTATGAAGCTATTGGCTTATGGGGGATGATGCAACTGCACCTCATTCCTGCTGGACCGGGTGACGATGATAATAGGAGGATAAGATGAGGTTGATGCTCCTTCTTGAGGGCACATGCACAATCCCTCTCCTTATTGATAGTCATTATTATTCTCCATGAAAGGAAAAATGTACATTTGGCATTGTACGCTGGCTTGTGGTGCTGGTGTTGTTGTTGGCAGATGTGACTTTTTAATACAAACGAATAAGGAAGAATGAATGAAATCCGGTATTATATGCTTTGTATAAACGCATTCGCTTTATGTTTTTCAAAAACTTTTTTCTCGTTTTCCTAAATTTGAAGGAACACGGGTTTTTATTAGTTTCTGGGCAGAAGCACTCATCAGCTTGTTCACAATTGTCCGGTTTTATTTACAACAGGGCAGAGAGGAACGTTCTTCATTTTAATAATATTATATGTGCTGGTCTTCAGCTACATAACTGATGATGAAGGCGAGGACTAAAATGACTAGTTATATAAGCTTTAGTTCAGATGCTAATCCGATGCCAAGAAGTATTTGTTTTCTTTCAAAGATGATCATCTCACTTAATTTACGACTCATTGTTCCATTTTACTCATGTGCTTATAAACAATGTATGAAACATAAATTGAATATAATATTTTCTTGTTGAAAGTATTAAATAATAAACGTTTTTTACTTAAAAGATATTGCTCGTGTCAATAGTGTAAAAACTATACCAGATGTTTGAGTACGATTGAAGATTGGGATAGTGTTAGTAGTAAAATGAGTTTCGAACCAAAAAGTGATGAAAATAATTTCCCTTTCTAAGTTTCATCAAACAACTGTCAGGAAAAAAGACGCAATCCTTTCTTACCGCATTGCCAGTTGTTTCTTGTTAGTAAGCATGTAATTATTTAATACCACTTGTTTGCTCTCCATCTTTGTGCTCATGAATGATATAATGATAGTTATGCCAAATACGATTATTGAATAAAATAATCGGGTAGCGAAGAAACTACTTTGAATGTTTAAGCTTTTATTTGCAAAAGTTGAAAATTGAAACGAATGATAATGGGCAGTTTTGTTAAACGGCTGCCTGACATGGAAAATATTTGATGGACTTGCTATGTACTAATTAAATTAAAAATGCTTTAATTCCATGAATATTAAGAAGCAGACTGCATAAATTGCGCAAAACATCTTCTTCTGTATTATGGCTGTTTTATTTCAGCACATGATTCAGACATACAGCTTTGAATGTCTGGAAATGTATAGAAATTCCTTCCAAATTTTAAATCTTCCTTGTCAAGCTTGAAAATCAAAACCAAAAAAGAAATAAATCAGTTTTATTATGAATAAAAATGCAAATTAAAGCAATGCTGGCCTTGGGTAAAAAAGTTTACGAAAAGGAGAAATTTGGTTACTTCCTGGTTTGGCTAACAAAATTAATTGAGACAAAATGTATTACAGCTTTAACCATACCTACCAATTAAACGTATCGCGTATTTTCTGCAGTTTACACTATCTTGGCTTATGATTAACGCCTGAACAGGCTTTTTATAACAGGTTCGCCCACACTTGCCTCTTTGGTGTACTCCAAGTATTAAAAATAATAGGAAACGCGAAAGGAAAAGCAAAATATCGCATTATGTACTACATTATCACAGCAATCACAAAATCGGTAGCACCATATTCAAATCAATAGTTGAGTGTTTTGAGAAATGTTTTGATGGGATAGTACATATTTATTACATCAAAAGATCAATAGTTTTCATTGAGTGAGTTTGATAATAAATGCTATTGGCTAACCATTCATTAAAGTTTAAACCTTTTATCATAGAAAGCAAAACTTTGTTGAAGAATATACCTACCGGAGTTCTTCCATTTCCATATTATTATACCTCTACCTCCCCCTTGTTGTGTACAAAGATAAAAGCTTTTTTGGTTAGCAATAAAAATAGGCAAGCGATTTTCAGTGTTCGGTGTGTATATGACCATGACATAAAGTCAAAAATAAAAACGAATCGGGACAAACTAACGATTATTTTCCAAGTTGATGGGCTGTTAAGTTATAACCATGCTTCAGGTTAATGTAATGGGTTGGATTCTCCTCCTCTGGTCGTCTCTCATAACCACCGCCAGTTTGTTTCCCTCATCACAAAATAATGATGATATGCTTACGATGATTGTGGTGGTGATGGAGGACAATTTGATATGACGATTATGACGACAATAGTGGGTTGTTCTCAGGTGAATAAAGCAAACACGACAATTATAAGCAAAATATAAATTTACATTTTCATCGAAAGAGCAATGATATAAAATCGTGCTCAGGGTTAAAACTGAAATAAAAACTGTCTTGAGGTAAACTCTCTTTTGCAATCAAGTAAGAAAATTGTAATTAGTATTCACGATTGTATTAAAAATGGCATCCCTTTATATAATCTTTGCCTTTACTACTAAAAAAGCGCAAAATTTCTAATAAAAAACAACATAAAACATTTAAGCTGAACCCTAAATGCAAGTGTAACTGATTAATGTTGATGATATTTACGAAATTTGATATACATTTGTTTGTCAGCTTTTCACAACAATAAAGCTTTTAAACGCTTCCAGTCAAAAACTCTCACTGAGAGTGTGTACAAATTACAACTTTCAAGACGTTTTCATAAACAGTTTCGATGTTTTTCAGTGCTACAAGCATAATTTTTATTGGACTTGTTCACTTTTACTTACGAGTACTATCATGCTTGTTAGACACTAATTCTTTTTGTTGAAGGTCACATTTTATACAGTACTTAATAAACGTGAAACTGTTTTTACTTTTTATTTTGGGAAATAACTTCCCCATGTTCTATACCTTTCTATAACTTTGTCTATTTTTGATTGACAACAAACTGTCATGTACATTCATTCCTCTGTGTATAATGTGTGGAGTTACGCTTGAATAAAAACCGATAATCTAACTCTACTATTTGTACTTTTTGTTTAAATTAGTCTAGAATAAAGGTTTATATTTGTCGAATATTCGTCATAATAACATCATCATCTTTAGACACTAATTCTTTTTGTTGAAGGTCACATTTTATACAGTACTTAATAAACGTGAAACTGTTTTTACTTTTTATTTTAGGAAATAACTTCCCCATGCTCTATACCTTTCTATAACTTTGTCTATTTTTGATTGACAACAAACTGTCATGTGCATTCATTTCTCTATGTATAATGTGTGGAGTTAGGCTTGAATAAAAACCGATAATCTAACTCTACTATTTGTACTTTTTGTTTAAATTAGTCAAGAATAAAAGTTTATATTTGTCGAATATTCGTCATAATAACATCATCATCCACAATGTTATTTTAACTATAAAAAGAAAATAAGGAAGCAGGCAAACGTGTCGTGTTGCGTAGTTCTGTGTTATTAGAAACTCAATTCACAGTTTAATATGCAAAAAACTGTAAATTTTTTATACTCAGTTTGTGCCTGTCGGCCGGTAGCATTTATTTCCCCGCTTTTATTGATAAAAAGAATGGATATGACTGATATAAACTTTGGATTCTTTTAAGGGACTTTTTTTACCTGGATATTTTAACAAGTAGCATATTGCCTCATATTCTAATTCAACACTGGTTAATGGTAGTCAAGCTATCGATTTTCCTTCATGAAAATCAATTAATAATTTATATTGGATTGGTGTATACAAAGGCTAAATAAACAGAAATTACCTTTCAATTGGAATTTATTGAAAACCTTTGTTGTTTTTGTAAAGTACATGGACAGTTTTGTACTTTTATTTTTGTACGATAAAACCTATTCCATTTCTTTAACTGTCTGTTAAAAAAGAAGCTTGAATGAGTCGCACACATTTGGACTCTCAAGACATGTGTGCGGTGTGATACAAATTAAGGTCAAGTAGTGCATTATAAATTCGTTTGTGTGGAAACACGCAGTAAAGACTCATCGTTATTACATTCCCCAATAAAAATTTAGGTTCGAGGTTAAAACCTAGTTGAAGCTTTTCTGCATAAATTAAATCATTTTTGAGTAACAAAACAGCAAACATTATGCAGAACGTTTTCCTATCTATGGCGTAGGAAGTTATGCGTTGTTC
>JAANSO010001512.1:0-16658 GCA_036507315.1 Lepidocyrtus fimetarius | reverse complement strand
TTAAATTTAATTTAGCCATTTTGCAAGTTTGACAAAATTCAGCGCAATAGATTTTAAAAGCTATTCAAAAGAACAGAACTGTGAAATGATTTCGATTGACACGAGGTTTATGTAGACCTGCTTGACTAAAAGTAATTCCAACTTTGAAAAAGGCTTACAAAGAAAGATGTGTGAAACCAGTTTTTACGGTAAATGAATCAATGACCAATTTCGCAATTTTTGACATTTGACCCTCTCTAAGTCATTAAATTCACTTTATTTAACGAATGAAAACGAGCTATTTTCTGCTTAAAAAGCTTCTGACTGGAAATGACCTTAAATTGATAGAATTTGATTGATGCGCAATTCTCAACCTTGTCCAAGATAAAATTGGCAAAATAAAAATCTCGGGTCATTTTTAATTATTTCGCATTCAAGTTCTTTTGATTAGTTTTGAAAACTAAAATGATCTTGAATTCCTATATTCCACTTGCAAAATATTTAAAGTTATTCACATTTAATTAAAATCACCCTTTTCTTTTCTGCTTCTCCTCTTTCAAACTTATTAAAATTGATTCATTTTATTTTTATGATTATATTTTTTTTGTATACATCTGAAAAACAAATTTTCCCAGAGACTTTGAAAGAAATGTAAAAAATCGCTCTTCATTATCATCAGATTCAAAGTAGAACTTTGTTTTAAGCTTACACAAGCTTGCAATTTCTTGGTGAAAACAACTTCAGTTGAGTTGCGTGAACCGAGATAAAATGAACAAGTCAAATGTCAACAGATTTTGTAGCTTTGCTTATTCAATTTTTTTGTTTCTTTCTGATGGCATCAACGACGAAGTCGCATTCAATATTTCGACATTTGACCTCATCCCAGGTAGCAAATAAGATGTTCTTTTACCAAGAAAAAGGGCTTGATCTCTACTGCTTAAAAATGTTATTAGCTGGAAATGAACATTTACGAGTTAAAGTTAATTGCGCAGTTCTTTCCCTTTTTTAAGATGTTCTTTTACCAAGAAAAAGGGCTTGATCTCTACTGCTTAAAAATGTTATTAGCTGGAAATGAGCATTTACGAGTTAAAGTTAATTGCGCAGTTCTTTCCCTTTTCCAAGTAGAAATCTTATCAGCTCTTTAAAATCCTCGTGTCATTTGTAATCACTGCTCATTCAAGCTCTGTTCTTTTGAACAGTGTTTTATTCTAAAATTACCTTAAATTCCATTCCATTTGCAAAATGGTTAAATTTTATTATATTTTGCTAGTTATAACAGTTCCAAACGTGATCAGCTTGACATGGTGGACAGTTCCAGACTGCAAAACGCGGAATAATTCGCCGACAGAATGGGTGTGCAATAATTACCGAAGCTTTCCAACAGATCTTTACAACGCTTCCACTGTTGAAAAATTGAAGCTGAAGGAATTCGGGTTAGCCCCATTGGAAAAACTAACTTCGGAGCATTTACAACTTTACAAACTTCCAAACCTTGCGGAATTGGAAGTATACGTATACAAATTTCACGAAATTGAGGTCGGAGCATTTCAAAATGGAGGGAAGTTGGTTAATTTAACATTCCATTGGAACGAAATGAAAAAACTAGACCCTCAAGTATTTACGGATTTGCCAAATCTTCAAAAATTGCAAATATATGATAGTGGCTTGAAAGACTTGGAAAAGTTGGAATTTCCTAATTTGGATAAATTAACGGAGTTAGTTTTGTACAGAGTTGGAATCCATTCCCTGACACGGAATTTGTTAAAAAACTTGAAATCTCTTCAAACTCTTGACCTAAGGCATAACAAATTGACAAACTTGGACGACAGAGAAGTATTCCGGCCTTTAAAAAATCTAAAAGTTCTTGACTTTAGATGGAACTCAATAAGTTTTGTAGATCCGGAAGTATTTGCGGATTTGCAAAATCTTGAAACTTTGGACTTGTCTGGAAACAATCTCGAAAAAGGGTTTAAAAACGGGGCAAAATTTCACAATCCAAATCTAATTAAGCTGGATTTACGGAATTGCCAGTTAAAATATATTGAAGAGGACCTCTTTGAAAACCTCGGAAACCTAAAAAAGCTCCGCCTTGATTACAACCGCTTGTCTCATATTTCACCGAAATTATTCTCCTCTTTAAAAAAACTCGAAACGGTTTCGCTAAACCAAAACTCAATTAAAACTTTGAAACCTGGCATTTTCTCGGGTTTGGGAAATTTGAGATTTTTGAATTTGCAAGATAACCAGATTAAATCTCTAGATTGGAAAGTTCTCCGGCCTTTGAAAAAACTACGAGGGATAGGTCTGTGGCTGAATCCTTTCCAATGTGATTGTCAAGTTGGGTATCTTCAACGTTTTTTAAAACAACGAAATATTGATTTCAACCAGTACAACGATCTAGGTTGTACAACCCTTAGCCCCAAAGGAGAAATAATTCCCAAACATTTCCGTGGAGTTTACATGCAATGGAAAGATTTAAAACCGGAGGAACTTAACTGCCTTGCCTTTCCAAATATTACAAAATTAAGTGCAGATAAAGAACCGAAATTAGGAGAAAATGTAAATTTACAATGTGAGTTTAGTGGAGGTCTTCCTTTGCAAGTTACTTGGATGAGAGGTGACGTAATCGTAAGGAATTTTACGCTTTCTGACGATGTGCCATTACGCAACGGAACTCTGATGGAATACAACGACCAACTCAAAATTTCAGAATTTAAGGAAGAGGATGCCGGAGTTTACAAAGTGATTGTTTCAAACGAGGCTGGGGAAATAGAAAAAAGTGAATATTTTGAAGCAAGGAAAGAGCCTTCAACTCTGAACTCCACTGATAATGTGAAACGAATTTTTCTAAATTTCTTGCAAAATGCTTTTGAAATCATGGTATAGGATTTGTCCAAATATTTTATGTGTTAATTTCATTTTAATTTTAATATAACTGGATCAAATGTTGCAAAATACACTTTATAATCCAAATTATTTTTATTGAAAGATTTCAAGTTGATATAAAGCATAACTTTATTAACCATGAACATAATTTAAAACTCATAAAATTGATGATAACAAATTGCCAAAAAGGATTTGATTCATTTCCACTTCCCTTTAATCAGAGAACTCTCGTTTCACGAGGTTAAGCAAACACGGAGTACTTATTGCTAAAAGTGTTAAATATTTTCTTTCATGGCACTCCTTGTCATTAAAAACAGATACAGCAACGGCGTCAAACTGGATAAATTGAGAGGGCAAGGTGAGAATCCACAGGGATTGGGAGACAAGAATTAATGCATGGTTGGATTGCTCCGCATTATTATTGCAGGGTATAAGTTTAATGACGTTGATGTTTAAAAGAACCAAACCAATTCAGTAACATATATTTCAACTTTCAAGTACTTTAACATTAAAGCTCTTTTGCCAAAGTATTTATTACTGGTTAAATTGGTTTCATTAATTGATGATGGCTCCAGACAACCCAATTATACGTTTCAGAAAAACAAAAATCAAAGTTAACCTCATTCTAAATTAAAGAAAATAATTAGAAAACTCTATTAAAACTTAATTTGAATTTTAAATTAAACACAGTTTATTATGAAATGTTTAAATGCCAGTCTGGAAGAGCCACGTCAGTCAACGTTTAAGTTTGACGAGTGATAATTCAATAAAAACATTCTTGTTTCGTTTAAAATGTTCAATAAAGTACAAAGACAATCTTTTAAAACTCAAAAGCTCATGTTTTCCTACATGTGCCCTTTCATCATAGAATGGAACGAGGAATCTAATCAATTTATTATTAAATGGACACTCCAACGCCGTTTAAATTTGATTTTTTTCTTTCTGTTGGATTCATTCACACTGATTTGTGGCACTCTGGCTTTATTCCGTTACTTTGTTTGTGCAACGGAAGAAGAAAGAATCAAATACGAGTTTGGTTTCACCAACGTAGTTTTCACTTGTAGCTACCTCTTCTTTGTAATCACGAGCCTACTTGGAAGCCTATTTTTATCTGTTTTTAATCTCCCGTTAATTAACGAAGCGTTAAAATTCCACGAAACATTGCAAAAACAATTTAATTTACAATATCCTCGACGCACAATGGACTATGTCCATTTGATTGGCGCCTATTTTTGCGGGATTTCCCCATTTGTAATCTTCTACATTTGCATAGCCTTCAACTTTGATTGTTTTTTATTTCCTTTTTGAAGAATTCATCCCTGGCGGGGGACTCACCCCTGGGGCACTTATTTTCCGGTCTTTTATGCTCATTGTTCCCTTCCACTTTTACCAACTTTTTTCTTTTATTGCACTCCTTGGAATTGCAATTTTAATTTTTATTAAAGATTCAACAACGGCGTTAAACTCGAGAATATATTTATGTGGCAAGGTGAGAATCTGGAGGGTTTGGGTGCTCCACTCGGAAAGGATTTTACAAAAAATTGACGGGGCAATCTCCACAGCCATTTCTATTTCATTTGCAGTGCTCACTTTGTATTTTGCTCTGTTGATAAAAGGAAACCTTCCTGTGTCGTTTTATCTTAACTTTTTGCTTTTTTCACTGGAGCTTGTCACCGGCTACTTTCTCCTTTTAAAAGCCATGGCGGAAGTTGAAGAAGACTACAATTGTGTTAAAACTTGTTGGATAAATTATTTAAATAAAGTTAGGAAGCCGGGAATGTTGATTTCTTTGGTTGAATTTGAATATTTGAGAAAATCTGTGCAAAGTCTTCGCCCTCTGCGATTTCGTTTCAGGCCTTTCATGCAAATTACAAAACAGTTTGTGATGGACGTCTGGGGCAACATCAACAACAGGGTTTTTGATGTCTGCTTATCGTTAGTTGTTGACTATTTATAAATAAAATTCAAAGGTTTTGCTTGGATGCAAATAAGCTTAAACTATTTAATAAAAACAAAATTAAAAATCATTCTAATAAAAAGTACAATCAAATCTTAAGAAAAACAAAATGACAATAAAAGGCAACAAGCCTGCATACACACTAGCTTTTAAATAGGTTTATATTTTACAGAAATTGTCAAAAACCATGCATAAATAAAATTAATATCTTATCCGTCTCGTTGGCTCAAAGATGATATCATTTTTGATTCCAGTGAAGGTAAAATAAAGGATTTTGTTGGATTCCTTCATCTTAACAAATCTCGATGACGCTTTTCCTCTGAAAGCTTTAGTGATTTTAATCCCTTCTCTTGATATCTTCAGGGGACGCAACTCCCATAAAGAAATTAACTTTTTCGTTTCATTACAAAGCTTGTTCAGTTTTTGCCATTTTGTCAAAATAGGTAAAGGCTACGTCGCAGTTTAGATCAGTCAGGTTGGGAAATCATCCACAAAGGATAGTTTAAATTCCAATTTAAATTCTCTTCAACTATAAATTATAAATGTTTTACTGGTTAAGAAGATTATTAGCCTAATGGAAAAAAGTCATCAGTTAAATTAATGCCAGACCTTATGATAAACTGCATATTTGTCCAGGTTGATAAACAAGTTTTTCAATTTTTAAAATGATAGTTAAACGAAATCTCGTTTTACTTTCATTCCATTACTTTCATGAGTAAATACTATCTCCTTAAATAAAAACTTGCAGTGATGAATGCGCATCAAAGGTTAAAGCAAGAAAACAAACAAGACAGGTTTTTTATGTTTACCAAAAAGTGATTACAAAGTGTTACTAGGTTTATATAGAGTTTGACTAAAACTAATTTTAATTCCAAATTTTATGAACTTTGCAATCCGTGTTTTGACATTTGACCCTACCCAAGTCATTAAATCCATTCGAGTTGGCTCATGAAAGAAGATAACGCTGGATACAGATGAAAATAAACATTTTTCAACTAATCGTAAACTTAATTAATACGTAATGCTTAAACTTTCCAAGTTGACATCAGTTTTAGTCATGTAGCTCTATATAAATCTTGTGTCGTTCCTAATCACTGCTCATTCAAGTTTTGTTCCTCTGAACGGTTGGAAATAAAATCCAAAATTAACTTGAACTCTGATATTCCACAGGCAAAATGGTTAAATTTAATTTAATTTTGCTCGTCTTAACAATTCCAAACGTAACCAGTGAATACCGTAAAACAGTAAATCAATACGGAACCGAATGGAGCTGCGAGAATTACCGAAGCTTTCCAACGGAGTTTTACAACGCTTCCAAGGTTGAAAAATTGGAATTGATGGGATATTATTTGCCCCCTTTGAAAAAATTAACTTCAAACGATTTACAACTTTACAAACTTCCAAACCTTGTGGAATTGAAGTTACTCTACTACTATTTCTTCGAAATCGAACCAGGGGCTTTCCGAAATGGAGGGAAGTTGGCTAATTTAGCATTGAAATGGAATACATTGGCTATACTGGACCCTCAAGTATTTACGGATGTGGCAACACTTCAAAAATTAATAATATACGGGCCACAATTCAAAGAAAACTCGGAATTTCCCTATTTAGAAAACTTAACCGAATTAACTTTGCAATACAATAGAATACAATCCCTGAAACCAATTTTTTTAAAAAACTTGAAATCCCTTCAAATCCTTGACATCCAAAAAAACGAAATTACTGTTTTGGACGACAGAGAAGTATTCCGGCCTTTGAAGAATTTAAAAGTTCTGAAGTTTTCGCATAACTCAATAAGATTTGTGGATCCGGAAGTATTTTCCGATTTGCAAAATCTTGAAAATCTGGACTTGTCTAGAAACATTCTCATAGAATGGCTTAAAAATGGGACGCAATTTTACAATCCAAATCTAATTATACTTGATTTTTGGAGTTGCAACTTAAAATACATTGAAGAGGACCTCTTTGAAAACCTCGGAAACCTAAAAGAGCTCAACCTTGATCACAACCGCTTGTCTCATATTTCCCAAAAAACGTTCTCTTCTTTACAAAACCTTGAAACGCTTTCGCTATCCTACAACAAAATCACAACTTTGGAACCCGGCATTTTCTCGGATTTGGGAAATTTGAGATTATTGAATTTGCGAGGTAACGAGTTGAAATCTCTGGATTTGAATGTTTTCCGCATTTTGAAAAGCCTGTCAACAATTGATCTAAGTTGGAATCCTTGGCAGTGTGATTGTCAACTTTGGTATCTACGAAATTTTTTAAAACAAAGGAATTTTGATCTCGGTGACAATGATATAAAATGCACAACAGTTGGGGAAAAAGGAGATCCTATTCCTAAACATATCAATGGAGGAGATGGCATGGATTGGAGAGATATTTACCTGAAAGGACTTAATTGCCTTGCCGTTCCAAATATTACAAAATTGAGTGCAGATAAAGCACCGAGATTAGGAGAAATTGTAAATTTACAATCTGAATTCACCGGCGATCTTCCTTTACAAGTTATTTGGATGAGAGGTGACACAATCTTAAGGAATTTTACGCTTTCTGAAGATGAGCCATTGCATAACAGAATTCTAATGGAATACAACTTCAAACTGACAATTCCAAATTTTAAGGAAGAGGATGCCGGACTTTACAAAGTGAATGTTTCAAATAAAGTTGGTGAAACAAGTGAATATCTTGATTTAATCAATGAGCCCCAAACATTGGACTCCGCATCGGAATCGAGTGCAGGACAAAATTTGGGGGAAAATATACATTCACAAAATGAAAATGAAAGCAGCAACCTTCCCTTGCAAGTTACTACGATAAAAGCCAACTTTACACTCGATGATGATGAGCCGTTGAATAACAGAACGCGGAATGAATCCAACAACGAAGTGAAAATTCCAAAATATGAAGATCCTTGAAAATGGTTGCTTCAAATGTGCCTGGTGAAATAAAAATGGTGATCATTCTGTACGAAAAGAACCAAATTTTGAAATCTCAAAAGAAAAATTTACAATAAGTATAACTGTAATTTGCTTTTCTAATTATAATAACAAAGCCGGATCAAAAGTTTCAAAAATTGTTAACTTTGTAATGCAGTTTTTAGTTTTTGTTTTTACTATTAAACAAATTTATGTTTCTTGCATAACTTGCTAACCGACAACATAATTCATAATATTGTAGGAAATTTCTATTTCTTTGCTTTCCTTGAATTTATATATTTAAAAATGGATTGAACAAGGGCGTTAAGCTTGACAAGGTTATGGGGCAAGGTAAGAATCTGGTCGATTTGACAAGAATTGGTGAACCGTTGACCTCTAATCTCATGATCTGGTCCAGTTGGCTCAAGAGTTTGTTAAATTGATGCCTGACCCTATAGAAACCTCTTAAGGTTTCAATTCTTAATTTCAATTTAATTCTTAAGAAAACTACGTTTTACTTTTATTGCCTTAAACTTTCATGAGTAAATATATTCTTCGATAAAACTTACAGCAAAATTAAATCGTATAGGTGATTTTAAGGTTAGCAAATAGCGAGTTTAGTAAGGTATGGGTTGATAAGAAGTAATGATTTGCCAATAAAATAAATACCTACTTTTATTATGCAATTTATGCACGAGTTTGCCTTTTTTGCAAAAAATGAGTTTGAGTTGAAATAAACCATCACCTCGCAGTGTCAAATGTCAAAAGATATTATTTTGCTCTTATCCATGTCTCGTTTTACTCCAAGAATAGTAAAAAATAATAAAAAAGGTTGCATTACAGAGCGTTTTTCCTGTGTAAATAAAGTTAAACAGACAGACTATTTTATCTCGTGACTGGCTCTTTGAGCCAGCAACAAATTTAATTACGTACTTGTACAGTTTTAATTGAATAAAATTATGTAATAATTTGACATAAATCCGTTTTCATAAGTTTTTAAAATAGTTTCAGTTCAAAATCTTTAAAAGTCTTGCAATATTCTGAGCAGGTTGGTCCAGATTTCATAACTCGAATGAGATGTGATCACAATCTTGAATTTTACAAAGCTACGAGTAAAAACTGATTTAGCCTTGAAAAATACTGCGCAATTAAATTAAGCTGGTACATCAGTGGTTTCAGTTCCAGCTAAACACCTTTTTAAACTTGAACACAAGTTTGCTATTTCTTGACAAAACAACTTCTTTTGAATTGCGTAAGCCGATATTAAATGACCTCGACAGAGTCAAATGTCAGCAGATTGTGTTCGTCTTTTCTAATTTTTATTAAACTCGTTTCATATATGCTTTCATGCAAGCAGCACAAATCGCCTTACAGATAATAAGAATAAATAAGATAATGGCGTGAATAAATTTAAAGTTCATTTGAAATTTTAGTTTTTTAATGCGATCAACAATTAAACACAGGAAACTCTTTTGCTTTGGTTATCCCAGATGTTTAACAAAATTGTTTTAAGTGAACGAAATTGATAAAACGGAGTTGAAATTTTGTAAAGGAAAATGTATAAAGTTTTGCAAATGAATAACTTTAGCGACGAAGTCACAATCAATATTTTGACATTTGACTTCATACCAGTCTTCGAATAAGATAAGTTCTTTTACCAAGAAAAATAGCTTGACCTCTACTGCTTAAAAAAGTTATTAGATGGAAAAGAACATTTACGAGTTAAAGTTAATTGCGTAATTAATTCCTATTTTAAGTTAAAATCTCAGCAGCGCTATAAAAACCTCGTGTCATTTCTAATCACTGCTCATTCAAGCTCTGTTCCTTTGAACAGCTTTTTGTTCTAAAATTACCTTGCATTCTTCTGGCATCAACTTGCACAATGGTTCAATTTACATTGATTTTGTTCGTTTTAACAATTCCCTACGTGATCAGTTCTGAAGCTCCATTCTGCCAAACGTGGAATAATTCTACGACCGTATGGAAGTGCACGAACTACAGAAGCTTCCCAACAGAACTTTACAACGCTTCCAGCGTAGAAACATTGGCATTAACTGGAACAGTGGTTGACTTTCCCCGGTTGGAAAAACTAACTTCAAACGATTTACAACTGTACAAACTTCCAAACCTTGTCGAGTTGCAGTTAGATGGCTACAGATTCGACGAAGTTGAGGTGGGAGCTTTTCAAAATGGAGGGAAGTTGGTTAAATTAACATTGAAAGAGACTTCTCTGAAGAAACTAGACCCGCAAGTATTTACGGATGTCCCAAATCTTCAAAAATTAGAAATAGGTTATCAAACTTCTTTGGAATTTGTTGAAAACTCAGAGTTTCCCGAATTAGGGAACTTAACCGAATTAGTTTTTGTGAAGGCTGGAGTACGTTCCCTGAAACCGAACTTGTTTAAAAACTTGAAATCTCTCCAAATCCTGGACCTCACAGGTAACCTATTAGCTATCTTGGACGACACAGAAGTATTCCGGGGTTTGACAAATTTAAAAACTCTAAAGCTTCGTAACAACTCAATAAATTTTGTGGATCCAGCAGTATTTGCAGATTTGCAAAATCTTGAAATTTTGGACTTGTCGATGAAAGAACTCTTCAATAAAATAACGTTGAGTTTTCCAAACGGGACACAATTTTACAATCCAAATTTGATTAGCCTTGATTTACACAATTGTCACTTAAAATACGTTGAAGAGGACCTCTTTGAAAACCTTGGAAACCTAAAAAACCTCGACCTTAGTTACAATCACTTGTCTCATATTTCTCCGAAAACATTCTCCTCTTTAAAAAACCTTGAAAAGCTTTGGCTTTACGACAACTCAATACAAACTTTGGAGCCTGGCATTTTCTCTGGTTTGGGGAATTTGACATCTTTGTATTTGAGTTGGAACCGGTTGATTTCGCTGGACTGGAAAGTTCTCAACAATTTGAAAAGTCTTAAAACCGTTACATTTAGGTCGAACCAAATAAGCTTTGTGGATCCGAAAGTATTTGCGGATTTGCAAACTCTTGAAATTTTGGACTTGTCTGGAAACAATCTCATCGATGGGTTTCAAAGCGGCAGTAAATTTCACAATCCAAATCTGATTAGGCTTAATTTAGAAGATTGCCAGTTAAAATACATTGAAGAGGGCCTATTTGAAAACCTTGGAAACCTAACGGAGCTCAGCCTTCACTACAACCGCTTGTCTCATATTTCCCAAAAAATGTTCTCTTCTTTAAAAAACCTCAAAACGCTTGGGCTATCCAACAACCAAATTCAAACTTTGGAACCGGGCATTTTCTCGGATTTGGAGAATTTGAAATCTTTGTATTTATATCGTAACGTATTGAAGACTCTGGATCCGGAAGTATTTGCGGATTTGCAAAATCTAAAATTGTTACGCTTGTCAAGAAACAGATTCTTAGAAAGGCTTAAAAACGGTAGTAAATTTCACAATCCAAATCTAACTAGCCTTGATTTACGACATTGCCAGTTAGAATATATTGAAGAGGACTTCTTTGAAAACCTTGGAAACCTACAGGAGCTCGAACTTGGTAACAACGGCTTGTCTCATATTTCCCAAAAAATGTTCTCTCCTTTAAAAAAATTACATAGACTTGGGCTTGAGAGCAACTCAATTAAAACTTTGGAGGCTGGCATTTTCTCGGATTTGGGAAAACTAAGAGAATTGAACTTAAATGGTAATCAGTTGAGGTCTCTGGATTTGGAAGTTCTCCGTCCTTTGAACAATCTATCAAAGATTCTTCTAAACCGCAATCCATGGCAGTGTGATTGTAAAGTTTGGCATCTTCGAAGTTTTTTAAAACAACGAAATATTTATTTCTTCAATTTCGATAGTCCTCGATGTACGACCGTTGGGCCAAATGGAGAACCAGTTCCTAACCATTTCCCCAAAGGATACATAGAATGGAAGGATATTAATCTGGAAAAACTGAAGCTTAGGTGCCCTGTCTTTCCAAATATTACACACTTGAGCGCAGATAAAGAACCAAAATTAGGAGAAAGTGTGAATTTACAATGTGATTTCAGCGGCGATCTTCCTCTTCAAATTGTTTGGATGAGAGATGACTTGATTTTGAGGAATTTGACGCTTTATAACGCTGTGCCATTGGATAACAGAATGCTGACGGAATATAACGACCAACTGAAAATTCAAAATTTTAAGGAAGAGGATGTCGGACTTTACAAAGTGATTGTTTCAAACGAGGCTGTTGAAGCAGAAAAAAGTGCACATCTTGATTTAATAAAAGAACCATCAACATTGGACTCCGCTACGGAATCGAATTTAGAGCCAAATTTGGGGGAAACTGTAAATTCACAAGGCGACCCCGATGAAATATGAAAAGGGGATTATCCTGTTGGAAAAGGATAAAATTTTGTAATTTCCAAAGGAAGCATAGAATAGTCTCTTGAAATTATTTTTTAAAAATATTTCATATATTTTATGTATGGCATGGTTTTAAATTCTTTTAAATATTAATAAAACTGGATCAAATCCTACAAAAAGCTTTCAGTTTATAATCCAATTTATTTTTACTGACGATTTCAAGTCGATTTTTTGAATTACTTTTTTCACTATAAACAAAATTTAAGCCTCATAAAATTGCTGAAAATTGTCAAAAAGAATTCATGCCACTCCCTGGAGTTGAAAAGAATTGAACAGCGGTATTAAACTGGATAAATTTATGGGGGAAGGTGAGAGTCTGAAGGACTTGGGCGACAAGAATTGATGCATGGGTGACCCAGCAAGAATAATAGTGCTCCTTGCCTTCATATCGTCTTTCAACTTTTATAAAATATTAATTTTCATATCAATTCTTAACATTTTTGAAATCAGTTTTATTATAAACTCAGTTCTCGTTAGCTGATGAATGAAGATGCCGCCGTTGATTACATAAAGGCTTTTGTAGATTTAACAACGGCATTAAACTCAAGGATAAGTTTACGGGGCAAGGTGAGAATCTGTTTAGAAGGACTACAATTCTGTTACAACTTTTAAGAAAACCTGTACAAGGCGTGTGTTTTGTCTAACTTGCATAAAAAAGTTCACTTGTAAGACGTTGCTAGTCTTGCTAGTTTAACTGTTATACGAGTTTACTTGGAAGCGTTGCAATGATCTGTTGGAAAACTAACTAAAAGTATTTTCAACTTGGAAAAAGATTAAATGGAATAAATTTAGCTGGTTAATACACGTTCTGCCCAGCTAACCACATTTTTAGTTTGTGCGGTTTTCAAAAGAGGATGCGTAAAACCAATTTCACGAATGTCAATGAGTAATTTCCTTAGTATCAAATGTAATCACCTCTTGTCATTTGTAATCACGGCTCATTCAAGCTCTGTTCTTTTGATCAGTTTTACTAAAATTAATTCTGGCATAAATTTGCAAAATGATCTTTAATTTGATTTTGCTCGTTTTAACAATTCCAAACGTAATCAGTAAACCATGCGAAAATCTCAACGGAACCAAATGGAGCTGCAGTAATTCCCAAAACTTTCCAATAGAACTTTACGACGCTTCCACTGTTAGAAACCTTGAGCTGTACGGATATGGTTTGTCCCCTTTGGAAAAACTTACATCAAAAGATTTACAACTTGACAAACTTTCAAACCTGGTGGAATTGGAATTGCGCTCCTACATATTTTACGAAATTAAACCCGGAGCTTTTCAAAATGGAGGCAAGTTGATTAGTTTAACATTGAAATGGAACGAAATGAAGAAATTAAACCCGCAAGTATTTACGGATGTGCCAAACCTTCAAAAATTGCAAATAAATTCTCAAATTTCTACAACAGTTTTTGAAAACTTGGAGTTTCCAAAATTAGAGAACTTAACCGAATTGGTTTTGGACAGTGTTGGAATCCCTTCTCTGAAACGGAATTTGTTTAAAAACTTGAAAGCCCTTCAAATCCTTGACCTCAAAGGTAACCGATTAACCAGCTTCGACGACAAGGAAGCCTTTCTGCATTTGAAAAATCTCAAAGTTCTAAAGTTTGAGAGGAACTCGATCAGGTTGATGGATCCGGAAGTATTTGCGGATTTGCAAAATCTTGAAATTTTGAACTTGTCATTTAACAATCTCCAAGAATTTCACAATCCAAACCTTGTAAACCTGAAAGAACTCTACCTAACCCGCAACGACCTGACTTATATTTCCCAAAAAACGTTCTCGTCTTTAAAAAACCTCGAAACCCGTTGGCTAAACGACAACTCATTTAAAACTTTGGAAGCTGACATTTTCTCGGGTTTGGAGAATTTAATTTCATTAGATTTGAGCCGTAACCAGTTGAAGTCTTTGGATGAGAAGGTTTTCCGTCCATTGAAAAATCTAATTAAGCTTAATTTACGCAATTGTCAGTTACAATACATTGAAGAGAACCTTTTTGAAACCCTTGGAAATCTAAAGGAACTCTCCCTTGGGGAAAATAAATTGTTTGATATTTCCCAAAAAACGTTTTCCTCTTTAAAAAACCTGGAAAAGCTTTCGCTAGACTTCAACTCAAATAAAATATTGGACGCTGGCATTTTCTCGGGTTTGGGGAATTTGAAAGAATTGGATTTGCGAGGGAACGGATTGAAGTCTCTGGATTGGAAAGTTCTCCGCCCTTTGAGAAAAACGTCGATCATTCTAAACGATAACCCTTGGCAGTGTAATTGTCAAGCTTGGTATCTTCGAAGGTTTTTAATGCGAAATAATGATTTCAATGAAAATAACTTTCGTCCATGTACAACCTTGGGGACTAGAGGGGTACCCTTTGAGGATTTCAACCCGAAAGAATTTAATTGCCTTGAGTTTCCAAATATTACTAAATTCATTGCAGATAAAGTACCAAAATTTGGGGAAAGTTTGCATTTACACGTTGATTTTAGCGGGGATCTTCCCTTACAAGTTAGTTGGATGAGAGGTGACGAAATCTTAAGATTTTTTACGTTTTCTAAAGATAAGCCATTGCATGATGAGCTCATAATTCAGGATTTTAGGAAAGAGGATGCAGGACTTTACAAAGTGGTTGTTTTAAATGAGGCTGGTGAAATAGAAAAAAGTGAATATTTTGAGCTAAGCAAAGAACCATCGACATCCGCTACGGAGTCGGGTGCAGAGCCAATTTCGGGGAACAATTTTGTAATTTACCTGTTTTACACAATCCCTCTTTTGATTGTGTTTTTAAAATCTTTTCAATAAATTTCTTTATTATTTTAAATAAAAGGTTGTAAAACCATATAATTACTAGCTGAACTTATGCACTTGTTTTTTCCAAATTTTGTAAAATTTTGTATGTGAATTTGCAAAACTAGTAATGTATTTTTAATCAATCTGTGCGTGCGATTAAAATAATGTAATGCATGCATTGTAAAAATTTGCAATAATTGGCAATAATAAATTTCATATTTGGAATCTGCATTTGATTTACAGTACAATACAGCAACAAAAACTGCTATTTGAAATTTTATAATTAAAGATTAAATAGCGCAATAAATTTAACTGGTAAACATACGTTCTCTTTAGCTAACAATATTTTTGGTTAGTAGACTGCGGTTTTTAAGAGGATGTTTAAAACCACTTTTACGGATTTAAACGAGTAATATCATTGACCTATTATTTACATTTAAACCTCTCAAAGTCATTCAATCCATTCCAGTTGGTACATTAAAGAAATTTTTATCAATAAATTCTGTTCTTTTGATCACTTTTTTAAAAAATAAAATTACCTTTAAACCTGTCACTCAACATGCAAAATGGTTAAATTTATTCTGATTTTGCTCGTTTTGAAAATTCCAAAGGTGATCAATTCTGAAGCCCCATACTGCCAAAATATATTTAAACGGGAGACCATATGGAGGTGCTGGAATCACCGAAACTTTCCAACAGACCTTTACAACGCTTCCAATGTTGAAAAATTGGAGCTTGCCGGACACTTGTATGACTGGCCCTCTTTGGCAAAATTAACTTCAAAAGATTTACAACTTTACAAACTTCCAAACCTTGTCGAGTTGCAGTTAGAAGACTACAGATTCGACGAAATTGTACCGGGAGCTTTTAAAAATGGAGGGAAGTTGGTTAATTTAAGATTGTATGGGAATCAAATGAAAAAACTGGACCCTCAAGTATTTACGGATGTGCCAAATCTTCAAAAATTGCAAATAATCAACCATCGCAATTTTGATGGGCCACGTTTAAAAAACTTTGAAAACTTTGAATTTCCCAATTTAGAGAATTTAACCGAGTTGGTTCTTCACAGTGTTGGAATCAGTTCCCTGAAACCGAATTTGTTGAAAAACTTGAAATCTCTTCAAATCCTTGACCTTGAAGGTAACAAATTATCTATCATTGACGACAGAGAAGTATTCCGACCTTTGGGAAACCTAAAAGTTTTTAAAGTTCAGTGGAACCAAATCTACTACGTGGATCCGGAAGTATTTGCGGATTTGGAAAATTTAGAAATTTTGGACTTGTCAAGTAACAGATTCCTTCAATGGTTTAAAAACGGGAGTAAATTTCACAATCCGAATCTGGTTAGGCTTGATTTACACAATTGCAAGTTAGAATTTATTGAAGAGGACCTCTTTGAAAACCTTGGAAACCTAAAGGAGCTCAACCTTGAAGAGAATTTCTTGTCTCATATTTCACCGAAAACGTTCTCCTCTTTAAAAAACCTCGAAACGCTTTGGCTAAAAGATAACTCAATTAAAACATTGGAACCTGGCATTTTCACAAATTTGGGGAATTTGGAATCACTGGATTTGAGTCGTAACCAGTTACCCAATTTGGACGACAGACGAGTATTCCGATCTTTGAAAAATCTAAAAGTTCTAAGGTTAGAGGAAAACTCTATAAAATTTGTGGATCCGGAAGTATTTGCAGATTTGCAAAATCTTGAAATATTGGACTTATGGGGTAACAAACTCG
>JAANSO010001511.1:0-16664 GCA_036507315.1 Lepidocyrtus fimetarius | reverse complement strand
AAATAGCACAACTTTTTACGCACTTTCACATGATAACAATTAGAAATGCTCATTCAAATCGACTCCCCAAACCCTTCCTAATCTGCTTGATCGTACACTATGACGTTTTTTGTTTTTTATTGTTAAGATGCAGTCTGTAAAAAATCTGAATTTTATTTAGAAACATTTTTTTATTTTTTAAAAGAAACCGCTGCAAATGCGAGCACTCCAGTAATCAAAATATTTGCTAAGGTTGCAGAACCACTGCCCCCTCCACCACCTCCCCCGCCTCCTCCTCCCGTGACATTACAAGTCCCACTCGTGTCCATTCTTACAGATCCAACGTTAATAAAATAATCTAAGTGTGTCGTGTACGTATTCCCATTTCTGTTTTGTTCTTCGTGTACTAAACACTTTGGTTTGCCTCCGTAATTAACTTCGGGATAAAGAAGCCAGGCGGTATTTCCTCAATGGGCGTATGATCTCGCCACTTGAATATTCACACTAGTCTGGTCACCAGTAAAAACCTGAGCTTGAGAATTTAAATACGTCGCCGCGTAGAGATTTAACTGCTTCGTGGTCATATCCTCAGGTCCGAATCTTTCCGCTTCGGTGAAAATAAATTGAGCAGGGTCGTAATTATCTCCGGACCTTCTTACTGAATCAGCTTTGTTAATGCAGTGACCGTTTTGGGAGCCGCCGGTGGTTGTAAAATAAAGCCGTAGATTTGGATTTACTATGTTTGCAGTTAAACGCCATCTAAAATAATTATTTAATTTCTTATTTAAATATAATTAAATATAAAATAATCAACTTACAAACCAATGCATTGATAAGAAAGTGCTCCATCCCAAGGCTGTCCTATGGTCCCACTCTCTAGAAAAGCATGATATGTGTGGTTTCCACTCACATCGCAGTATGTGCCTGTGTATAAAACTAAAATCTGGGCAGTTCCCACAGCTCCAGCAACAAAACAGGTTACAAAAACGGTTAAAATAGCAAATTTAAACGCCATTTTAAGATATTTATTTATAAAAATAAAATAAATGGAACTGTATATGGTTTTATATCGTTCAACCTTGTAACATGAAGTGTAATGAAAAGCATGTGATTCACAACAAAATGATAAAACACTATCATATCAGTTATCAGTTAAATGCAGAACAACTCCAGTCTTTGCATTATGCCTTTCCGGCAATTTCCAATGAACACAATGGGGAATTCGATTATGGAATCAGATAAATAACAACGGTAGTTAAACTAGTAATACCTACTTATAAAATGATTATTTTCTGCAGTACTGACGCAAACAAATATAAACAATTCAAGTTAATGTTGTTACAGTTTCACAATTCCAGAAAATAGATAAATTTACTGGTTGGTTTTAATACTTTTTAAATATATTTTACAGGTTAGCGATGAAGCAGTTGAATTTTGTCTACATTTATTACTAGCTCGAACAGCTAGTCTTGATTTTAGTATGTTAGTCTGTCTGTCCGTCCGTCTGTTTGTCCGTCCGTCTGTTTGTCCGTCCGTCTGTCTCCGCGATAACTCAAAAACGCCTTAACAGATTGGCTTGAAACCTTGTGGTTTGCTGTATAGTTTTTGAAGAATTATGCTTCAACGGTTTGGCCGTTACGAATGAAAGTTTGCACAGAGGTGGGCATTTTCATTGATCATTATGCATTAAAACCTTTAAAAATGAAAGGCTGGTAAAGCTATTGGAGTTAAACTTTTACAGTTTTATAACTGTGGCTGAAACAACATAGTTTTTAGCTTTTTTGACCAAACGGTTACAACAGTGGAAGTGACCGTTATAAAATGTCGAATTGGAACCTATAGCATGTAGCATATCATTCGAACGGTAAAAACTAGCAGACAAAGAATATACAAATAAAATTGCAAATTTGCAAACGGTTTTTGCAAAAAATTTGCATATTTAGGAAAAATTGTGTAACATTAAAGTATTGTTGGATTCTATGTAGTAAGACCAAAAGTATTATAATTTTGCATGCAATTTTTTTTACAAAATTCGAGCTAGTATCTAAGCAGGCTTGCGGCCTTTTATTGATTACTAAAAATAAAACAAAACTTATATCCTGGTTTTTATTTTGACAAGCTATTGCTTAGTTTTTAATGCGAATATTATTTTGTCAAGTGAATACATTTTCATATAAAAAGCACTGAAAATTCACTTTCAATTCATAAGTTTATCATTAGAACAGTAAGTTAAATCAATCGAGTAAAATCATAGCCGTAGCAAGAAAGTTCCCGGTGTTTGATTTGATTGTATTTGATACGATGTTGATTATTGTGGTTCTTAATGGATTTTTGGCTGATCTGCATGAAAAATCTGTAAGCGACAAGCGTAAAGACGTACCTATTGGGAAAGAATGCGTTTGAAAGGAAGGGGAAAATAAATGTAAGGCTTGTTCAAAGGTTTATTAAATCTTGTACGACGTTGAAAATTCACATTAGAGCGATTAATTTTTTAGAAAAGTTTTTAGACTTCTTCACTTAAAGTTGAGGATCGGAAATTTATTGCTAATTTACTTCTTATGCAATAAAAATTTAAATAAAAATGTTTAAAGGTAGTTTAAAATGAGGTTTGCAGCCTTTAAATAAAAAATTAAAGACCACTCTCACTTGCAGCAATTTTTATCGACATATGCATGCGATGGCGCAAACGGAAGTAGCTAAGTTCGAATTGACGTTGTTGTGTAGCTCACATTTGAATTTCTTTTGGATGTTTTTGCGTTTAAAAATCGTTATCTGCTTTGTTTAAACAATCCGTATTATTGACTGATTAAAACTTTTATTATTTTATTATTTTACGTCAGTAAAGTAATTAGCGTTTAAAATATATTTAAGTACATAATCAAAATTTTAAAAATACTTTTTTCTATTTTTTAAATGAAACCGCGGCAAATGCGAGCACCCCCGTTAGAAAAATATTTGCTAGGATTGCAGTACCACTTCCACGTCCGCCACCACCACCGCCCCCTCCTCCCGTGACATTACAAGTCCCTGTCGGGTCCATCCTCACAGATCCAACGTTAATAAAAGAATCTAAATTTCTCGTGTAAGTATCTCCATTTTTGTTTTGTTCTTCGTGTTTTAAACATTCTGGTTTCCCTTCGTAATTCTGTTCGGGATAAAGAAGCCAGGCGGTATTTCCCCAATGGGCGTATGACCTTACCATTCGAATAGTTACTCTGGGCTGGTCGCCAGTATAAACCTGAGCTTGGGAATCAAAATTCGTCTTCGCGTAGAGATTTAACTGCCTCGTGGTCATGTCCATAGGACCTATTTTTTGCGCTTCGGTGAAAATGAATTGTTCTGGGTCGAAGATAGTTTCGGACTTTCTGAATGAATCTGCTTTGTTAATGCATTGACCGTTTTGGGAGCCGCCGGTGGTTGTAAAACGAAGCCGTTTACTTGGATTTGATATGTTTGCAGCGATTAAGTGCCATCTAAAATAATTATTTAATTCCTTTATTAACCTTTATTAAAATAAAAGCTATTCAATGTTATTGTTTTTAACTTACAAACCAAAAAATCTATAAGAAAGTGCTCCACTCCAAGGCTCTGAGAGGGTCCCGCTCCCAACAAAACTTTGGTTTCTGTTGTTTCCATCTACAGAGCAATCTGTGCCTGTGTATAAAACAAACATTTGTGTCGTTCCCACAGCTCCGGCAACCAAACAGGTTACAAAAACGGTTAAAATTGCAAAATTAAACGTCATTTTGTATTTTTTGTTAAAATCAAATGAACTGCAACATCAGTCGAACAAGTCCGTATGGTTTTATATCAACCGGAAATGTGAAAGAGATGATTCATGGTGGAAGGATTAAGCACTAGCTTATCATCCGCGACAAGATAAACTAGTTATCAGCTACATAACTGCACAGAACTAAATATGATAGTCACAAATATGATAGCGAAACTTGTGTACTTTGCTAAATTACATTGTAAAAGTGTTTTTGTTTGCTAACTTAAATAAAAATTGAATCATTTTGACGTCATTATTTAATGATCGATGAGTTCGTGCAGATTTTCTAAGAATAACTCCAGTTTTGACATGCGTTTTCTTACAAATACTAATGAACTCAATTGATTATGTAATTAAATCAATAATGACGATTGTTTAACAGAATTGAAAAAGGAAGTGAGTTAATAGTAATCATAAAATGATTTTCTCTGCAGTACTGACGCAAATAAATATAAACAATTCAAGTTAATGTTGATACAGTTCGACAATTCCAAAAAAAATGGTCAAATTAATGATTGATACTTGTTTTTAAATATATTTTGTAGGCGGAAGTTGATAAAATTTATTTAAATTTGTCAACATTTATTGATTACTAAAACATACAACGAAACTTATATCCTGGTTTTTATTTCGACAAGCTATTGCTTATTATTTAATGCGGATACTAATTTGTCAAGCAAATGCAATTTCATATAAAAAGCACTGAAAATTAGTTTCAATTCATCATTAAAACAGTAAATCAAGTCAATCCAGTAAAAAGTACTATCAAAAATATTAAAATGTTGGCGAAACTTGGGATTTTTTTTACCTTTACCTGCGCTCTGGGCATTGGAATGCCCCAAGGAAGTCAGCAGAAGATAACCCTGTACAACACACCGAACTGCACGGGAGATAAGGTGACCTACACCTCAAGCCAAAGAATTGGGGCACCCTGGAACAGGAATATTGCCTCTTATTACTAGCTTGAAAAGCTAATCTTGAAAACGGAATGTTAGTCTGTCTGTCTGTCTGTCTGCCCGTTTCCACGAAAACTCAAAAAAGCCTTAACAGATTGCAACCAAATTTGGCAGAGCAGTAGATATGCAGCTATGGATTTGCAGTAGTTTTTCAACAATATTGGACTAACGGATAAGCCGTTAGAAGTGACCGCTAGAAAATCTTAAATTGCAACATATGGCATATCATTCGAAAGGAAATAGCTTGTAAACAAACAATTTGCAAATAATTTTTGCAAAAATCGAAGTTTTTGCCGAAAATGATTTCAAAGTTTTCAGCAAAGGTTTTAATAGATCAAAGCTTTAAAAACTTACTTTTCTTTTTTAACTTTTCAAGCTGGTGCCTAAGCAGGCTTGTGGCCTTTTATATTTTGATATGATTAAGCCGAATTTTATATTTTAAAAATCATTATTTTAGTAAATATGTTTGCTATTTGCTCATTCACAGTTCCTTTGCCCAAATGGCCGTTGTATTCCTTGGGACTGGTTTTGTAAGTGTCCGATTGACGAAGTATCAAATTTTTCAGCGTTTTAATAACTTGCAAACTTATTTATTAGGCGATGGATACAACGACTGTGGAGACATGTCAGATGAAGATTGCACAACAACTCAACCCCCACCAACCACAACAACGCTTCCACCCTGTGATGGTTTCCAGTGCCCAACTGGGCGCTGTATTCCAAGCCGTTGGGTTTGTAAGTTCTTAGTTAATTATAGCCTTAGTTTTTAAACCTTTCTGGAAGAATCTATTCGTATAAAACCAATAAAAAATTAGGTGATGGAGACAACGACTGCGGCGACATGTCAGATGAGTCCAATTGTACAACGACGCCACCACCCACAACAACTCTTCCCCCTTGTGATGGCTTCCTTTGCCCAAACTTGAGATGCATTCCAAATCGTTGGGTTTGTAAGTGGCTATTGTAAATTTAAAAAGTGCGAAAATGTAAATTACAAAAAATATTAATTAAAGGTGACGGAGATAATGATTGCGGAGACATGTCTGACGAAGCAAATTGCACAACAACACCACCCCCAACCACCACAACAACTCTTCCACCTTGTGATGGATTCCGATGCCCATCTGGTCGCTGTATCCCAAGCCGTTGGGTTTGTAAGTGGTTATCAATCTTGGTTAATTAATAACGTCACTCTTGAAATGAATGGTACTTGAAAAATGCAAAAAAATAACTAGGCGACGGAGATAATGACTGCGGAGACATGTCTGATGAGGCAAATTGCACAACAACACCGCCACCACCATCTACAACAACATCGCCAGATTGTGATGGCTTCCAGTGCCCATCTGGTCGCTGTATTCCAAGCCATTGGGTTTGTAAGTGGTTATCTAATCTTAGTTAATTAATAACGTCACTCTTGAAATGAATTGTACTTGAAAAATGCAAAAAATTAACTAGGTGATGGTGATAACGATTGTGGAGACATGTCTGATGAGGCAAATTGCACGACGGCACCACCCACTACCACCACGACTGCAAAAACTCTTCCACCATGTAACGGATTCCAATGCCCGTCTGGCCTTTGCATTCCCAGCAATTGGGTTTGTGATGGAGACAACGACTGTGGAGATGGCAGTGACGAAGCAAATTGTGTAACCACTACGACACCTTCTCCATGTGATGGCTTCAGGTGCCCCTCTGGTCGCTGTATTCCAAACCGTTGGGTTTGTAAGTGCCTAATTAACAATTCTTTTTTTAATTTTCACTTTTTCTTTATAAAGTCTGAACTGTTAATTAATTAATAGGCGATGGTGACAACGATTGCGGTGACGGAAGTGCGAAAGAAACTGTGTCGGAAGGATGTTAAATAGAAAGCAAGCCAAGCTTGATATTGTCTCTTCGGAAAAGAACCAAATCAAACAAGCTGAGATGGACAAGTTTGTGAAGAAGCAAGCCAAAATGGCAAAGTTAGAAATGAAACAAAAAATGGCTGAAGCGTTGGATCTTAAAAAAATCGAAAAGAAGAAGATGGAGATTAGGAAAATGAATAAAAATTAAATTATTTATAATATGATTCAATATTTTTAAAGGAGACAATAAAAGTCTTAATACCCCAACAACGAAAGAATTATTCTAAATAAAATTTTCAGTTTTGTTATATTACTTGCACGCAAATTATAAAGTAAGTTAGAATTAGTCCGAGCATCTATAAAAATAAAAACTTTTTAAGCATAATTATAAAATAAATTGACAATTTACTTTTGATTACTTACACTACCAATTAATGAAAAAGTTATCGGGAAAACGTTCTAAGCCTTTATTGCAACTTTATTTGAGTTAACTTCATCAATTATTAATCCAAGCTCGTCTGACGTTAATGCTTCTCGGTTTTTAGGTATTGCAAGCCAATCTTTTAGTTTATTCATCAAAAAATCATAAAAATAGTCCACTACACCTTTCCTACATGCTTGTTTCAGAATTTGTCTGGAACTCTTACCTGGTCGCAAATATCCACAGTCATGTAGAGATTAATGATGTCACTCAGAGAATAAAAAATTGCATCAATGCAATCCCATTAACATCCTTTCCACTTCAAACAAGATCAAACTCACTGCGTAATAGATTATTGTAACGACGAGGAAACACAAAGTGTTCACTCCAAACTCGCAATTAATTCCTTCCGTTAAAATCTTCAAGTCTTTGTAATGCTCGTTTATATTATCCCAGCTGTATTCTACCCTTTTCTCGTCTTTCCCGTTTTTATTTTGTTCTTGCTCCAGATAGCATTCCTTCTCAATTTTTTCGATAAAATATACAACGTGCACTTTCAAGGTCAACACGGTAACGGTTAGGAATAGATCGCAGTAAGCTTCAAATATTCCTCGGTGGAAATTTTCAGAAAATTATAAAATATTCTTTAAAAATATTTGCAGCAGATTTTTACGTGAAAGACTTGATGAAATTTAAGAAAAACGCGTTTATATACTTGCCGGATTAATGACTAAGCAAAAATATTTACCCAATGCTTTTATATTTCATCTAACATGCTGAATCTTTTTTTCAAGTTGAATAAAGCTTCAATTCTTGCATTTTCCAAGTAATGTGGAATCTTAGTAAATATTTACAAGATTAAAGCATTTTATCTGACTTTGTTTCGTAGCATTGTCAATAGTACGTGGAAGAAAAATGCTTTCATATGCATATCTCCAAAATCTCTTGAAAGTTTTGCGTGTTTTAGATTTAAAATGTTTGCAATGTTTTTTTTTTCAGAACAAGCTAGGTCATGTAAAGTAAACAAAACTAGTGCTTTATTCCATTTTTAAAAGATTATGTTTTTAGTCCGAAACTGCAAACTACTTCCTATGACGAACTTTTAAATTATGTTTTATTATCAAATATTTAATTCGTTTTTAAATTTCAATGAATACTTACCTACTTACGTTTAAATACTTTGCTTTTAAACAGTATGCTTCCTTAAATAATTATGTGCAAATTATATTATTTTGAGAGAGAGAGAGCAATAAAATATCAATGAATGTACAAACAGCAAAATCCTGAAAACGGACTGGCGTCATTTTTTCAATAAAGTTTATCTCCCCAAATTTGACCTTGATGACAGGGAAGGACTTGAATATTTTCTCGTAGATTTTTACTGTTCGCATCGGCAGTTTTTTCAAAGCCCCGTCATTCTGAATCTTTCTCTGAATACCAGACAGAGTTTTGCAAGAAAGCTCGTGAACATTTCCACAAAAGCCGAAGAAGATATTTAGAAGGATGATTACTTCAATTAAGCCGTTTATGAAGGTTAACTTTAGAACCAGCATTTCTCGAGCCGCCCCATTCAAGGTAATTGACAATGCCAGAGTTATTTGTCCTGTGATTATGTGAAATAGTAACATGAAGAGTAGCCTTGAAGTTGGTTTGTTGAATAGATTTGAAAGGATTTGAATTTGTCGATAATTTTGAATGAGATGTTCTGGTGTGATTTTTCTGGCCTTTCTGTTTAAATAAAAGAAAGCAAGCCTGCATTGTCATTGTCACTAGCTTAAAATAAACAATTTTATAATGTAATTTATCTTGCCTTCCAAACATTTTAATTGCTGAGCCAAGAGCAGTGCATCCAACAAGTACTGTAACGTTGCCAAAGGCAAAGTATTTAAGGAAATTATTCCAAGCGTAGAGATTTACCAGAAAAGTGATCAGTTTCCCAATGATTTCAATCAACAACCAGATTATTCCGCAATTTGACACCGGAAGTAGCTTCCAAACTCGATATGGATACAATTGAGCAATATTGAACGGCGTGTTTGGCAAGATAATCGAGCTTACTGCGAACATCCAAGGCATCACTTCAGCAATTCCAATTCTGATGATTTTACAAGCAATTCGAGCCAATTTTATTGACTTCCGGTTCCTAAGATTATCTTCCCAATCTTTCATTTGTGTTTCTTCGAGCTGGACAGCCCCGTTGATGAAGTTTTCAAGCAGTTCCGGATTTTCTCGGAGGTGAAGAAGAAAAACCATGCAGAGTAGACAACCATGTCCCGCTATGAATATTAAAGCCGCAAAGTTCTTTTCAATGGGAAGGTTTCCGTAGAATTGATAATTCAATGGAGATTGTATCGCGTATCCCCACCAAGCAAGCATTAGGATACTGAGGGAGACCATGGGGTAAACTAAGACCTCTTTATTTACAATAAACTTTCCTTTTGTATCCAACTTGCACGGAACGCAGGTAACCTTGCTCCATCCAGAATTGCAGGTGAGAAGAAATTCATCCAAAATTCCTGTTTTAGTAATCATAATTGAGCTTCTACGCAATAACCTGACAGCTATTTGTAAAGTTTTTAAAAAATCCAAATGAAAAGTCCGATTTTGTTGTGTGATTTTCACTTCCGCTTCATCCAAACTGACCAATTTCATTGCTTGCTTGAGTTGCTTTTAGTTAGGGTCCGAATGTCTCAGAATGCAAAGAATGGATTTAATACGTCTGGGTAATTAAAAAAAGGCAGCAAGCCTACATATATACTAGCTTGAAAATCTTTAACAAACCATTTTCAGTTTTTGCACAAAAATACATTCCAATTGTGGAACATTCAAAGCATTTGCAAAAAAACTTGCAAATTTGCTTAATTACTGCTTTCAGTAAATTTAATCTGATTCACTACCCAATTTGGTTGTAATATTTTTCTCTTCTTGTGGAAACACTAGGACGGACAGACAGACAGACAGACTCTTTCCAGACTTTTTTTACATTTCAGAAGTTTCTTGCAATATAGTAATATATGAATTATAAAGCTAAATTAAAATTACGGAGGTAGTTATCAGTTTAATTTTTGCTTAATTTCAAACCGTGAACCAATAAGAAGCAATCTTATTCAATTATTACCATAAAATAGCAAACTACGCTTAAACCTAAATTAGTTTTTTCAATTGAGTTATATTTTCATTTAATTAATTACGCAAACAAACCTTTCAAAAACATTTTACATAAACTGGCAGACTCGCACGGGTATTAATTACGGAAGTCCTGTGGTTGTCTTTCTCAAGTCAGACAAATGAAAAATTGACTGTTAGGTTGCTGTTGTTTGCGAATATATGAAAATGTTATTTTAGCTAATGTAAATAATACTATTTATTAAGCGAGAGAGAAATGTGGCAATGCATTATTTATTTTAAGTAGCTTTTGGCTAAATAAAATGATTAAATTTAAGGTGGTGACATTCTAAATACCTCAAGGTATTTTAGTAAAACTAAACTATGTAATTATTAATGGTAAAATCTACTGAATAATAAAAAAGTAATTTACACTGGAATCATTTATTAAACAAAAGCAAACATTTAAAATCTTGGTAAAGAATTAGGTAAGAGAGCCTCTCTTAGAGAGGCCTTGATCTTATTGAATTTCATCGAGTTAAACATTCTATAGGAAAAATATTGCCTTGTGACTTTTTTCTAGATTCAGAAAAAAATCTGATCTGGGGCATTTGAAGAATTTGAATGACTTATTTAAATAAAATTGCTGCTTTACTATTTACATTAACATTTGCTCATGAATGAGTTTAATATTTTTTAACAACGCATAAATGAAGCATAATGCCGTATTATGATTTTACTATGATACGTGAAAGAAAAAGGAATTTAAGAATACCTATCTTTAGTGACGCCTTTAGACCACTGAAAATAATCAATTCATTCACTTTCGTAGGTCAAAATACAATTTTGAAAGCTCTAAAACTTGAAATTTGCCATTGTTAACATACAACGGATGCTTTATATCGTGCTGACTTGCGTTGCTAAATTATTATTATTTTTTAAGCATGTTAGCGTTAGCACGAGAGCACGTGTGGGTAAAAAGTAATTATTTTCTTACGGAAATATAAAAAATCAATCATGTTTGATTTAATTAGTTTTGACGCAAAATGAGGAAGTATTTCCCACCTTCACTTATTTTTGTTAGCTTAGCTTTGTTAGGCGCTCAAGCTTTAAAAGTTGAAATTACTTTTCGGGAATCCCTTTTTCTAATAATTTTAACTAAAGCGAAGTTAATTAAACTTTTAATATTTGAAAAACAGCCACGCCTAAGTTAAATTAACGCATTTAGAGCGTGACGAAAATTCTAGAACCTGAAAATAGAGACGCAAGACTCAAGCCAGCTCACATCAGTTTGTTTGCCGATTGTATGACTTCATGCACTTTTATTTGTAAAAATGCTTTTAATCTCTCAAAAGTTTCTTAAATACCTCAAGAAAATTAACAATTTTGGAGGGAAGACGCACACAACAGTGCAGCCTTTAAAATGGGATCCATTTCATGACAAATTTCTACCTCCGAATAAAAAAGCAAAAATTGCAATTGCAATCCACGCGGGAGTTTCTTACCTAGTCAGCTTAATGTACTTCTACCACGCAATTGGCCTTGGCTCTTCTTCATCTTCAATTCAATCAATGGAAGTAAACCTAAAATGCCAAAAGTTTCTATTTTTCGTCACGTACTCAATCGGGGCAAGCTTTTACGTTACAATGCTTACAAAAGGGAAGGAAATTGTTGATTTTATAAACGGATTGATTCAAATTGAGATAAAATCTAAAAGGAACTTAAGTAAGTTGCAAAAATATTAAAACCTTTTTTAGTTTTAGTTTTTTGCAAGAAATTATTTTGATTTATTTATTTTCGGCGTAGAATTTAACTTGGAAGAGGATACGGATGGAACGTTTCAGAAGAAAATCAAACTTACTCATCAAGTGTGCAGATACCAGCTTGAAATCAACACAGTAATGAGCATTTCAATCGGCCTTGGAGCTGCAATAATGCCTTCATTTTGTATGAACATCCTCTTCCATTTGGAAAGATATTCTGCACAATTTGAGACTAGGCCCTGTATTAATATGTACGAAAGGATTGGACTATTCATTTTAAACTCAATGGCTTGGCACATGTCCACCCACACGGGATTCTTCTTCCTCGTGCTAATCCCTGTCTCGGTGAACTCTCTGGTTGCAGGACTCTACGCCTTTCAAAAGTAATTAATTTTTACAAAGAATGCTTATTAGGTGTTAATTTTTAATTATTTTTTAGATTCATGTCAAATGCAATGAGGAAAGGAGAGGAGTTTAGAAAAGGAATTAATTTCTTTCGACAACTGCAAATCCTTTCGCAACTATTCGGAGAAATTCATCGGTTAATCCTCGCGCACTTTCTTTTTGCTGCTGTGACAACTCAAACCATTTGTACTTATTTTATGGCAAAATTGGGGACGGATTTGGATAAAATCGAGGAATTGGCTATGTCCGGGTTTTACGGGGCTGCGGGATTTGATACGATGTTGATTATTATGGTTTTGTATGGATTTTTGGCTGACCTTCATGAAAAATCTGTACAGGTAAAAGCGGACTTACTGGGAAAGAATGCGTTTGACAGGAGGGGGAATGGAGTAAGGCTTGTTCAAAGATTTATCAAATCTTGTACAACGTTGAAGATTCCCATTGGGGCGAGTAATTTTTTAGAGAAGACTTCACCGCTTAAATTTGAGGATCAGATATTCGTATCAATTGCAAATTTACTTCTTATTCAATAAATTGTAAATAAAAATGTTAGATAGTTTGTAAGAAGACTTGCAGCCTTTTAATAAAAATTAAAGACAGCTCCCGCTTGGAATAATTTTTATCGACATGGCGCGCACGGAAGTGGCTAAATTGTAAGTGTAAGTATCTCCATTTCCGTTTGTTGAATGTTGCAAGCAAATAACGGGTCGTTCCGGTAAAATTCGGATTGGGATAGACGAGCCACGCGGCTTTGCCAAAATGCGCAAAAGACTGGGCTTGCATGCTAAGGCTTGACACGTTTCCGGTAAAACCTTGCAAAGTTCCACCAAAATTTTGCAGGGAGTAGAGATTTAACTGGTTTGTGGTCATGTCAGCAGGGCCAACTCGTTCTGCGTGGATGAACCGATAAGATGCAGGGTTTTCGGGCCGTAACGCGTCAGCTTTGTTGATGCATTGGCCATTGCTTCTTGCGCTTGGTGGGGTGATTACGACGGTTGTACGGCCAATTGCGGTTAAACGCCATCTGAATTAATAAAATTAATAAAAGTAGTTAATTATTAAGTTAAGGATTTAAAATAATATTTTAAGGACTTACAAGCCTGTAAATTTAAAAGAAGTTGCGTTGTCCCACGGGGCTCGAATTGAAGTTGTGGTTGTGTAGCTCACATTTGTATTTCTTCCGGATGTGGAGCAGCTCGTTGCGTTATACAAGGTTATCCTCTGCTGGGTTCCGAAGGTGCTGGAGATAAGGAAAGCAGTGTAAACCGCTCCCAAAAACAACATAATTTTCACCATTTTAAAAGTTTTAATTAAATTTAAGCTTTTCAATGAAGGTGTGAATTGTGAATGAAGCAATGTAAAAAATCATGATATTTATACTAACTCATGTTTATCACGATAAACATAATAATTCTCCGTAACTTTTAATAAATAAAAACGTAAAACATTAAATAAACGGATAAGCTTGCTTATCTTTAGTTTAATGCAACCTGTTAATATGCATTAGCCAAAGTACTCAAAAATGAATTTGCTTGTCTCTTCTTGTCAAAAATATTTCGTAATTGCTTAAGCCCGTGAATAAAAGCCAACGCCTATATTTTCCAAGAAATCAAATTAGGATTTTAATACTTTATAACTATTCAGGTATTCCCCTTCCGTGTTGTGGATACTTACAGTGGTTTGAAGGCATTAACGGATTATAAAATACATATTTAACTTTGCAATGATTCAGAAGTCACTTTAAAACTATGTCGTAATTAAATAAAAAGCTTCATAAGGGTGAAATGATTATGCAAAATCGTGATCCCGTATGAATAATTATGAGCTTTGGGTTTGCCTGGATTTATTATTCACCTTTTTTGTATTCCAACGTCATTAATTGCAATTAGTATGAAGATAATTGTAAAAAACTGGAAAGTCCATTGAATAATTCTAAATGACGCAAGTTTGAACACAGTTACCCAATTCTAGCAGTTTGCATTTAATTTATGTTTGAAAATGATAAGAGATAAGATAAGCACGCTTTGCAATTATTAATCCAGAAGTTTAATTTATGCTTTTGCTGATGTCATTTTTATGCTTAAAAATCTTTATCTGCTTTGCTTAAACAATTCAAATTACTCACCGATTAATCATTTTAATTGGCGTCATTGAAATATTTGACATAAGTAATTAACTTTTATTATACAATCAAAATTTTATAAAAAACTAATTTTATTTTTTAAATGAAACCGCTACAAATGCGAGCACTCCTGTAACAAAAATATTTGCCAATGTAGCAGAACCACTTCCACCTCCGCCACCTCCTCCTCCCGTGACATTGCAAGTCCCGGTCGGGTCCATCCTCACAGATCCAACGGTAATAAAAGATTCTAAATTTCTCGTGTAAGTATCTCCATTCCTGTTTTGTTCTTCGTGTTTTAAACACTCTGGTTTCCCTTCGTAATTTTGTTCGGGATAGAGAAGCCATGCGGCATTTCCCCAATGCGCGTATGACCTTGCCATTCGAATAGCTACTTTGGCCTGGTCACCAGTATAAACCTGAGCTTGAGAATTTAAATTCGTCTCTGCGTAGAGATTTAATTGCCTTGTGGTCATATCCATAGGGCCTACTTTTTCCGCTTCAGTGAAATGAAATTGAGCAGGGTCGTAGTTAAGTCCGGATCTCCTAAATGAATCTGCTTTGTTAATACATTGACTGTTTTGGGAGCCGCCGGTGGTCGTAAAACGAAGCCGTTGCTCTGGATTTGTCATGTTTGCAGCTGTTAAGCGCCACCTGAGATAAATAATTATTAATTAAGATTTAATTAAGAGCGTTTGAGTTAAGCAAAATAAATTTTAAACTTACAGGCCCCAAAACCGATAAGAAAGTGCCCCGTTCCATGGCTGTCCTATGGTCCCGCTTCCAACCAGGCTAAGATTTCTATTGTTTCCGCTTACAGAACAATCTGTGCCGGTGTATAAAACTAACATTTGGGTAGTTCCCACAGCTCCAGCAACCAAGCAGGTTACAAAACCGATTAAGGTAACAAAATTAAACGCCATTTTAATATTTTTGCTAAAGTTGCAACAAATAAAACATCTGTGGAAGAGGTCTATGTGGTTTTATATCCCTCAACCTGAAATGACAAAGTAAGTTGATGATTCAACGTGGAATGATTAAGCACAAGCTTATCATTCTCGACAAGATAAGCTAGTTATCAGCTGCGTAAATGCAGAATGAACTAATTAATGTATGAAAGCCCCGAAATTGATTGCGAAATATATATACTTTGCCCATATGTATTGCAAACGTAGTTTTTTGTCAATTTGAACAAAAAATGAATCATTTCGATGTCATTGTTTAATGTGAGCACTAGCAGTGTTTTTACGCCATTATCTTCCCAGAATACCTCCAGTCTTTACAAAATGCCTTCTCCTTTAAACAATTTCGAATGAACTCAATGGATTGTGCAATCAGATAAATAATGACTAATGACGGTATTCTTTTCAGAGATAGAAAGGTGAGCTAATATCTCATGATGTTTTACAGTACTGACGAAAATAAATATAAATAATTCAAGTTAACGTTATTACAGTTAAACATTTCCTCAAAATAGGTCAAATTAGATTAGCTTTTCTATTTCTTCATAAATTTTATAGGCGGGCGTGGATTAAATTTATTTAATTTTGTTTGCACTTATTAATTACTAAAATTTATGAATAAAACAAAACTTTAAATATCCTGACTTTATTTTATAATTTGTTTTTTCAATGCAAAGTTAATTTCATATAAAAAGCACTGAAAACTTGTTTAGAGCTCATCAGTTCATCATTAAAACTTCACAAAGTAATTAATTCATTTTTTATCAAAAATTAAATTGTTGGGGAAACTAGCAATTTTTCTTGCCTTGACCTGTGCTGTGGGCATTGAAATGGCCACAGGAAGTGAGCAAAAGATAACCCTATACAATAAACCGAACTGCCAGGGAGGTCAGAAGGTGACCTACACCTCAAGTCAAAGGATTGGGGCACCCCGGGACAGGAATACCACTTCTTATTATGTATTTGGAGTGTAAGTTTTGCAATTATTGTTGATTAATTACCTTTTAAAAAGTGATCAATCCAATTTCAAAGCTTTTTTGTTGTTTTAGGTGGAAGGTAGTTGCAACCAACGGGACCAAAAATATTCAGATTACCTCAACAAGCAACTCCCGGAACGGAACTTGCTTTAACAAAGATGATGAAATTTTCGAAGGATGGGGCTACAACCCTTCCCAGTTTCGTTTTACTTCTGCTGAACGAGTTGGTCCAGGAAATATAACCACAATTCAGTTTAATTACTACGACGAAAAGTATTTCCAAGGAATGGAATATATATTGATGGATGACAAGTATTTCACAAATGTGAGAATGCAATCCTTTGCATTTTTT
>JAANSO010001510.1:0-16671 GCA_036507315.1 Lepidocyrtus fimetarius | reverse complement strand
AGCGGAAGAAAAACATCTGTATTAATCTCCGTAAGTGAGGCTTATCACCATTGTCAATGCTGTAGAAAAGAATGAAAGAAAAAAGGGGATGAAAATAGAGCCTGTTATAAAGCATAATCATTATCGTCCTTGTCGTAGGTATATACAAAAACCGTGCACAAAACTCTTCTCAATCCAACCCTTTTCATAACCCTCTTTTTCACTCTGCTTTGCTTCAATAATACTCTCAAATCGTATCAAAACAATTGAGGGAGATCTCCAGAAAAGAAAAGGGTCATATTAGGCAGAAAAAAACAAAAAATGTCAACTTTACTTGCCTATTCATAAAAGGATGATGACGATGATCATCCCCAGTTTTTGGTACGGTTCACTCGTTCTCTGAGTGAATGATAGTGATTTTCGTACTTGTTTCAAGCTATTATCACAATTCACAGTCCAAATTGTAAATAATAATTTCAGCGAAAATGATTATGATTGTCCTCCACCTCCTTCTTTCCTCAGTTTTTACTGTGATTAACGTGACGCACTTTCTACAATTGGGAGTAACTGTAGTGCTGCTGTTACACTTTTTAAAAATGTGAATCGCACAAATCTATCTTTAAATCTTAGTGATAAAAAAGAAAGGCAAATATATTCTCTTGTCCCACTTGATGCCCTCCTTTTTATTTCAGTTAGAAACGATTGACTGATCGTGACTTGGAATACCCAAATAATAATTATTGCAAAAGATACAAAAGAGATTTAGTTCATGATAAAAAACTGAAACGGAGAGGGTTAATAAAATAAAACCTTTACATTTTATATTACATAGGTATTATACATGAAATGTGTACAAGTAATTTGGTTAACAAAATTGTAATAAACTTACTTTGGATGTGAGATTTTACCTTGTTTCTCATAATCTTATAACAAAATTTAATTAGTGCTGTTTCCTTCTAGAAAGTTAATTGGGTTGCTCTCTAGACAAGTTTGCTTCGTTATAAAGAAAGAGTAACTTAATTTCACAAGGAAATTAGTGAGAAAAAATATTTTTTTCTATTCACAGTTCATCCTCTTTTCTTTTGTTAGGTTAGAGAGTATATAAATGGCGAACAAAAAGTGAAATGAGCAGGCATTGCATGCAGGGTAAGCACAAAAGAGGACTTACTTCCACAAGAATGATTTGCAATGAGTTATGACTGGTATGAAAATTGCAGTCAGAGTGCAGCACGCTTCCAATTACTTATATTTCTGAATGGGAGGAGGAAGGAAAGGAAGGTGGCAGAAATAAAGATATTTTCTCCATTACTGATGAATGACTCTGTTGTTATTGCTTAATAACCTCAAACGTGTATTATTATTGGAACTCAAGCTGAAATCGAAAGGATTAGTTCTTGTGCAATGGAGGCTATTAATAAAATTACCTAAAATATGTAATAAATTTTCATCGCATATTTTTTGCTGGAATTGCTGTAAAAGAAGGGTTACTGTTTTATTCTACTAGTAATGCATATATATTTGTGGAACTGATTAGGTCATATTAGGAGCGTAATTTTTACGGGGTCACTGGGCCGGAAATGAATGCTTGTAAAGAAGTCAAGATTTAAAGGAACCAAAAAGAATGAGCCATGAAACGTAAAAATGTCACCGGATACTGGGAACATATTTATTTATAAAACTTGCTTTAGCAATTATTATGATTGATGTTTTCCAAACCAAACCCTTATAGGTAATTTCTTATGAAATAATTCAGATACACTTACAATACTATGTAGTTTTCAATAAGCACAGGTGATATTTATTTTTCGTATTGATCAAATTGTACGGATCATTAGCTTAAAATTGAACTGTAAAAGTTGAAAAATATTAAATGAGTTGGAGACGGTGAATATCAAAAAGGGAGGTACTCTTATAAAAAGCATAAAACTAGTGATTTAAAGGATTGAAAATAGATTAGCTTTTATCATTGTGACGATATTATTGGTTCGAATTAAATTATAAAAACTACGCACGATATCATTTAGCTAAAAATCCTTTCTCTCTCATTAAAGCATAAAACTGGTGATTTAAAGGATTGAAAATAGATTAGCTTTTATCATTGTGACGATATTATTGGTTCGAATTAAATTATAAAAACTACGCACGATATCATTTAGCTAAAACTCCTTTCTCTCTCATCAATCACTTTCTAATCAGTTGCGCCTATTAATTAGGGCAAGCAGTTGTACTAGTTTGCAAAAGGGAAAATCAAAAGAAATGAAATGCCCTTTCATTATTATTACATCTGGGCAGATTAAAGGATTTAATATGCTTCTGCTATGTTTGCTGCTCACTTCCCTCTTTGATCTGCCCAGATTGAAATGATGATGATTAAATTGATTGAATCGATAGGGATAAAAGGATCATTTTGAAAAGGGGTAGAATGTAATTGGACTTATTTAGTCCGAAATTGAAAATGTTTATTATGCAAAATATAAAATGAAGTTATTAAAAATCAGAATAAATAAGTATTCGAAGGATTGTGTTATTTAACAGAAAAGCGGCGGCTGAGTCTGTGTGTCGGATGTGGGTCCCAAATACATGACCAGTACATTCTCAGAGTATCCCCTGACCTTGAATGGCACGCTGCCTGCCTTAAATGTACAGAATGTCATCAGTTCCTGGACGAAAACTGCACTTGTTTTGTCAGAGATGGGAAAACTTATTGTAAACGAGATTATGTTAGGTAAGACAAATGCAAACTTTATTACTATCTTATTTACTTTTAATATCGCATATATTTTAGGCAAATAATATTTTAATGGATTTTACAGGTTATTTGGTACAAAATGTGAAAAGTGTGGTTTAAGTTTCCACAAGAATGACTTTGTGATGAGGGCGCGTAGTAAAATCTATCATATGGATTGCTTCCGGTGCGTTGCGTGCGAAAGGCAGTTGGTACCGGGTGACGAGTTCGCGCTTCGAGAGGACGGACTCTTTTGTAAAGACGATCACGAAGTTCTTGAGAAAGCCGTCAATGGAGAGAACGGCTCAGCCCTGAATACCCCGCCCGCTGTCACACCTATTCATCACGAAGCTTCCAACTCCGGTAAGCAATTTGTAATTTTGTTTCACTTTTTAAAAGGTTTTTAAAAAAAGCTTTGTTTCTTATCACAATACGCTAATATGCTGTGCTCGTGCCTTAATTTACCACTTTTCATTTCTAAATGATTGCATATCTTTAAATATTAATTTTTGTGTTTCGTAATGAAATCCATGCGAGCCAAATGAACACAAAAATTTTGTAGGTTTTATTTTTAGTTGAATAAAATTGGTTTGGCTCCAGAATTTCAGTCGTAAGAATACTAATCATGAATTTACTTTTACTTGTAAGAATTTTTCTACTTTTACGCACTTTTTTCCTTTTTTCGACAAATCAAATCTTTTGCAGCGTAGTTATTGTTGGTTTTTATCTCGATTAAATCATACCAATTGTTTTCAACGAAATGTATAAACAAATTACCAACCGACTAAATGCTGCTGTTATCTCTCAGAACGTAGAACATACAAACTTAGTACTTAGTAGTACGTTGTTTCTTTCCTTTTTCAAACCTGGCAATATCTAAATCGTTAATTTGCATGCTATACATCGATTTGATTTGCGTAAAATAGTACACTTTATACCTTTATCTTTCCTGTCAGACTACAGCCAAAAATAAATACATACACGGTTTCTGATATATCGCTAATTTGCATGCTATACATCGATTTGATTTGCGTAAAATAGTACACTTTATACCTTTATCTTTCCTGTCAGACTACAGCCAAAAATAAATACATACACGGTTTCTGATAAATAGAAAGAATCCTGTTACGCAATAAAATAGGATCAGAAACACTTTTGAAATGAAAAAGAGACCAAAAGATCCAATATTGTATGGTAAAGAAGTAAGTGAATGGTGTGTTTGGTTGACTGTATACTTGTTGTGCAATGTTAGTCTGGTTTGGTTTTGATGGTCTGCTTGTTGGAACTTATAAAGTAGATTCTTTGTTATATTTTTACTTCTACTAAAACATGGTTCAAAGCCTTTCTCCTCTATACCAAATTCCAGAAATGGAAAAATCAATGAAACTTTCATTCCATTTTCATATCAGACCGAAAGACTTCTCTGTAAAAGTTGAAAAAGGAAAGAAAGACTATGCGAGGGCACATAGAGCGAAGTTTTTTACGAGCTCCATCACATTTTGAACCTTCCAAGTCTGACTATTATATACTCCCTTTATATCTTCCCTAAAAATATTTCCAAATGCATTTTACTCTCTCACCCACAATCACAAGCAGGGAAAAGAAGTGAGGGAAAGTCCCTGCCATGTCTTTTTAGAAAATGTATTTTACAAGCAAGAGAAAGAAAGAACGATGCACAAAAAGAAAATCTATGTTGTTTTTATTCTCTCTCCTTTCCATTCTGAAAATAAAATGTTCTTTCATTCTCTCCCTTCTTTATCACCACCATCACCACGGTGGCTTTGACTTGGTTTTGGCTCTCTCTTGTTTACTTTTATTATATATATGAATATAATTCGTTCATACGGGCCTAATTTTACTTCCTATTTCCCTTCCTTTCCCTTTCTTCTTCCAAAAGTCTATAACAAGAAGAAGATTGAACAAAGCAAATGCAAAGCATATTATTCACTCCCTCTTCTTCCTTTTTGCCTTTCCCCTTCTTTGCTAATGTTACTTCTCCCTTTTCTCTTCCTTGTTGTTGGGTAATGTCGTGTCGTGTAAGATGATAATGATAAGAATGACGAACTTTTAGTACGCCTACTACAAACTACTTTCGATCCTCGTTCCTGCCATATCATATCTTTCACAAAGGAAAATATAAGTTATAAGCTTGTGTGCAGCTCCATTTTCTTCCATTCATTCTCGCTGTCATAAAATATAACCACCCGTGCCATTGTGAGATATATATACGACATTTGAGGAAGATGACGACCATGATCAGTTTCGACTAGACTTGACATGGTATCGCATTTACTGTAAAAGTTAAGCCAGTCAGCTTGCCTCCTGGCTCTTTACGTATTACTACTCTGTCTCTCTCTGATTTCAAAAAGCTATATTTAGTTTCACTCACTTCCCTTTTTTGGAGAAAAGAAACCTGGAACTAGAGGTTGTTTGATGTGGGGAGCAAATGAAGGGAAACTCCTCACCAATCCGTACTTTCCCCATTCTGGAAAATATTTTCCTAACCAACTTTTACTGAAATTGAGCTACGTTTAGTATTTTTAATACAGACAGTTTACCAATACAATGTTTATTCTAAAAAGTGAAAATAGCTAAAATATTATTTAGGTAACATGCTGTTGAATATTGAAGTATCAAATTTTTGCTAAAAGCTGAGGTAGTTTTATCTGAATTGTTGGAAACAAGAGAAAGAAAGAATGTTATGCAATGTTTACTTTTTTACATTATCATATCACATCGCAATGATGATCATCATCAGCATCTCCACATCTGTTCCATCTTTATTCCCTCTGCAGCATATACTATTGCACATGAATTGAAAGCCATGCAGTTTAAGCTATAAACGAGAAACTGAAGAGACATTTTAGGTATGAAAACATACTTGAAAATTTTCCCTTTCTTGTTCTTCAAGTTTTGCTTCTTCGTCGTCTTTTCTTCCTCTCAAGATTTTTTATAAAAGTTGACTTGTTCCAATATGTACATAAGATAATAAGGTACATAAGCATATTATTTAGGAGATAATGCAAAGTTTGAGAGCGGAGGAGAACATGCAAGAAAACTTTTTTTGCAGCTCGCACACAAACCAAGGCGAGGGAAGAACACAGATGTAGATCCTTGCTTGTGCTTAGACTTTTCATAGCAGGACTACGTTTGAAATCTTTCTCAAATGATTTTTTTTCTGCTTGTTCAAGTCAAGCCGAAGATGAAGCCTAGCCAAGTAAAATAATCTGGCTTTGGCTCATGGCTGCAGTTTTTTATGAAGAGAGGAGAAAAAAATTGTTCATCTCATGAAGAAGATGATGATTCTCATGCATCCCAGATAAAAAATAGTCGTATCTTCATAAGAGATAGTAAAAAAGAAGCAGAAGAGAGAAAGAGATAGAACCGAAGCCGATTTTGACTTGAGGTTTGATGATGGTGGCGGTAGTACTGGTGCTTGGTCTCAAGATTTACATTCGGATTGGCTAAAAGGAATCCCATGCTTGAATGCTCGAATGAATACGGTCTGGAGGAATGTATGGATGAAAATGCATTATGTATGGATGGGTGGCAGAAATGGGAAACGAAGGCATATTTTATACTCAGAAAGAAAAGCAGGTTTTTTTTGCCAGTGCTGAATTCTTAAACTGAAGAGTTTCGCTCTTGTTTCCAAATACATACATATTATATGTACATAAGTTAAATTCTAATATAAAAAATACGTGGCTCGTTTCCACATCTTAAGATTTTTCACAAGCGAGACAAATAAAAAAATGAAAACTAAAGTTAAACTGAGAAAGAAAAATATATTCACAGAATTTCTTGGAAATATAAAAGTCTACACCAAACCCACTAAACGAGCCTGTGGATTGGCATGAAATGAAAGGCTATAGATTAGTGTGAAATACCTTATTTCTGTAAAAAGTTTTTTTATCAGATTCAATTCAAATTTGAGAGAAAGCGAATAATATTTACTGCATGATTGCGTATATTCGTTTCTTTCTTTCTTTGTGAATGAGACTTTATTATAAAAAAGCAAAAATCTGAGTATAATGGAACCTGTATTAAAAATGCTGATTGGTGAGAAATAGCACAAGCTAACGGGAATAGACGATATGGATGAAATCCAATCTTTAGAAAATAAACATCTGCTGGATGAACTAAAGTTTGATTTTTAACATTAGTATGAAATCTATAAAAGAAATCAATATGAACGAAATACTGCAATATGGTTAGATTGATAAAGAATTCGATGATATAAAAATATTGCAGGCTCATTTGATGATAACAAATCAATCAAATCATAAAAGAAAAAGGAATAAACTACTAGTTTAAAATTTAATTTACATATTAAAATGCAATTGATAATTTAGACATACATATGTCAATTCTGGTATTTATTGGAAAATATATTTTTTTATTTTCTAAAGAAAATATTGGCAATGTTTAGAAAAAATGTTTCTGTATGGTTAAATATGAAAATGTAAAAATAAATCAATACAAAAACCGTGTTTTTGATGAATATGTTATACATAAATTTTGAAAGGTTAAAATGGGCCTTTTTAACTAACCGAAGACCACCAGCAGAAAGGATAAAATATGATTTGTTTATTTTAAAACCGCAGCTGAAAGTGAATACCAATGATTATTTTTATTGACTTTTCTCAATATTTACTTTGAAAAGAACCAGAGATTTTCATTGTTATACAGCGAGTGAAAAAGTCAAGCAACCTGTCGGAAGTTTTAAAATAATCAACTGCTTTGCTTGCTTCTAACAAAGTTGCCGACACTACAACAAAGTCTTTAGGTAAATGACACAGCACTATTTAAATCAGCAATAACAAGTATCTTTAGGTTGAAAAAAAATTTGGACTGCGTTTTTTGTGTATTATGTAGTGGGAAGTGGGAGGTCACTTGAGAAGACAACGATGTTGTGACCTTTCGTGGACTTGCTATGTATTATTTTTAAAAAACTGAATAAGGAAATAAATGTCCCTCTTCATGTCTCCGGTGTTATTTTAAACTGGCATAAAATGGTCTTTAAGAGGCTTATCACTTAACTGAAGAAGAAGTTGATTTTTTACTCTTTCCTATCCGGCTTTTTACAGAAAAGTACCGAAAGGAGAGAAGAATAAGAATGAAAATATTGAGGGATGATGTTACTTGCAGCAGCAAGTGACTGACTAGCTGGATAAAAAGCTCTTGGCTTCCCTTGGGGAAACCAATACTTTTTTAAAACAGGATTCCACTCAATCTCGTTGAAAGCAGTGTAAATATTGCATGCTCTCAAAATCCAACAATATTTTAGGATTACTTTTTTACGCAAACGTTTCTCTATAGAAAATCAGCATAACGTTAATGTTGAGGACAACTAGTGCTGCGTATTTCAAATTATTTTACAAATTGAACTGCACGTGGAAGCTGCATCTTATATTTTTAAAAGGAAAAACTCATAGTTTGAAAAATGATTTAAAAATATTTATCTAAAATTTCGTTAAATTTGGCGAATATCAAATCTTGTCATACTGTGAGCCTAATTACTTCTCGTTTCTTAGCTAATTACACCTTTCATTCATGTTTTTCCATGTAAATATGGATTAGCCCTTACCTTCAAACTATATAAAATGTTTTGTAGAGAAAAGAGATAATCTCTTTCCTTCAATACAGGTTTACATAGCGTGAAATTATAAGTTTTTATCTAAAAATAACAGTGACACTTGCTAGAAAAACTAAGGGAAATGAGTAAAGTAATTATTTCACCCTTTCTACCTGATAAGTCTGATCTCAATGATTGTTTTTGGTGCAGTTTTTGTGAAAGTTTTTCTTGTTTTCATATTTAATTAAGAATAAGAAGGCAGTGAAAAGAATGATGCTAACGAGACAAAACAGAAAACGGAGAGTGGAACGTGCTCTAAAATTTGGGGTAGGTAGACATACTTTTACACGCAAAAAATAAGTAATGAGGGCCGTAGGATATTTATAAGATAAGAAAAAATAAAGGGTGAAGCTTGAAAACAAGCTAAGCTGTAGACAGACAGTGGTTGATATTGATGCCAGCTAAGATACAGGTCAGAGAGGAGGAGGGAAAGAGATCCCAAAAAATATTAGGCAAGATGGCAAGAAGACTTGCTCATGTTTTAATCTAGGCAGGATGAGTTGAGCTCAAAGATAAAAGTTATAGGTAGTTTTCTAGCCAGCTGCCTATATCTTCCTTTCCAACTCAGCAATCTTCGACAAAAGGGTGAATTTTTCATACTTACGTCTATTTTTAATATTTAATTTTTAAGTTGAAAAAATATTGAGTAAAACATAAAAGTTTAGAACATTTGACCTTATTTCAAGATTGAGACACGCTTATTTTGAGAATATTTTGACGACTGACTGGCTTATGTCATGCCCCAGTCCTCAGATGATAACTCAATGCCAAAATAAATTTCATTTGAGGTCTTGAATTACGAAAATAAAATGACCTCAAACTTTCAATAGCTATTTGGGTTTGCGTAGGTGTTAGGTGTGAGTAAATTTAAGGAAATTGTTTGGCAATAATCATCCCTTGCAAGATCAGCTAATTTTGAAAATTCTGACCAAACAAAATTTTGCAATATATAAATTAATCTTTCCTTGAGCGCACACTGCAAACCCGAGCATCTTTAAAAATCTATTTTCTTTTCATCTTTTTTGCAACTTTCTATCAAACGAATTGAATAAAGCAAAAATAAAACTCTATATACGATTCTAGTTGGTTTCTTCGGTTTAACCAAAACCCCGAGATTAAAAATTCATGAGAGGTAAATCATTTGCTCTTCAAAACACGCACAACCAGAAAGATTTTTCCAACTTCTAAAAGTAAAATCGAATCTGTCACACTACTACCTTCAATTTTGTGATTGGCATGCATTTTTTCAAAAAAGAGCTACTGCTGTGTAATATGCGAAACCATTCACATATTGAGATGCGTCACGTTGTACTTTCCTTTCAATTTTATACGCGCAACATTAGCATGCCTTATAAGAAGGATTTTTTTGGCATGTGCAGTAACGCTCTTTCTATCTTTTTAAAATTGAATTTTACACGCATCTGCACTCATGCCTCGTGCAGGGACACCCAAAGGGTCTCTGAAAAAATACTGCTTGAGTAGTGTATGTGTTTTCTCTGCCGTACCGAAATTATTCAATTGAGCCATCACTGCTGCAATTCTCATCATCACATTCACCACCAACCATGTGGACAGCCGAAACTAAAGAGTCATCATCATGATCTTCGTAATAAATGCAGCTACCACAAACTTTGAAGTCTCTACGGTCTCTCTATTTTACAGCTTTATCGTCCTTCCCCCTGAAGAGAATATGAGGCACTTTTCCCATCATCATCAACATTATTATCGCCATTATATTCTCATTCTCTCTGGGGTAAACAAGTAAATATCTTTTTTGTCTGGGTTCACTAACCAAACCAAAAAAAAACCTACTGGGACTTGACGAGTTTGCCTACTCAGCTATTACCACACTGTTCCCTTGAACTGAATGAAAATAAGTTGGGCTTTTTGGACAAAGTTGCTCGGAACAAGAAAGTCAAGTCTGGTTTTATTTTTTGGCTTCCATCCACATCTTTTTTGTTTTCATTTTCCAGTAATAATAACGTTACTGCTGCTTTTGTGTTGTTATTGTGATGATGAAGTCTCTGGAGTCAGGGTGACAATGTCACCGTCACACCACCAGATCCTCTAAATCCACTTGTATTTCCCATTTTATAATTTTCATTGTAATGCCACGAACAAGGAATAGGAAGAAATGGACGGGGTTTTATTTACTGGAATAATAATAATGAACCCTTTTGGTTTTGCTTCTACCTGGTTCCCTCAGTTTTTTAGGGATTTGGTGGAGGTTATTGTTGCCTGCTTGTTCAGTACTCTGTATGCTGACTTTCCTTTTCCTGTCAGAATCATGTCAGTTCATGGTGAATTAGAATAGTCAATTTATACTCATATGTACGATTTAAATATGCATTTATTCAAGTTTTGGTTGTTCCCTTTGCGTATAGTGTACAATTGTGATGATCTTTCATTCTATGTGCATAAATAATGTTGAATTGCAAATTGTAAAATAAAAAATACTCTTTTCGAAGCTAAAGCAAGCATTTATTTGCTTAAATGTTAATAGGTATCACGTAAGGCTTCATCTACAAAAACTGAGCATGTCATTAAATATTATGTCATTTTTTAAAAAAATGAAGTTTGATCGTTCCCTGATAAAATATAATCTTTAAAACCGCCTTTCAGTCCAGACATTATGTCATGATATCTGATGCGATGGTTGATTTGCATGTCAATCTTTCCCATTCACTGTGTAGGTTTATAGCTGTACTTCATGATATTTTTTATGATGAGGTCAAAGGTTATCTAACCAGCTTTTCAGTTTCATCTACAGTAGGCATCCAGAAAGGAAATGGAATAAAAAATGGGAACGTTTCGTGTTCTATATTTGCATATGAATGCATACATTTTTAAGGTGATCATGAATGACGCCACAGTAGCCAAGCCCACACTTGGACACCAAATAATGGATGCACGTCAGATTTTTAAAGATTATTAGCACGCTACATGTTCATTTATTTTTTTAAAGTGAAACTTATATTTTTCATTTTAAGATCAGCAAAACTAAAAGTAGTCAACTAGGCATTCGTAGTTCACTATTAGCAGCTCTTGTTTGAATTATTTTCAAGCGTACCTTATTAGTTTGGTTCTTGGGTTGATCCTTTTTATGAAGTTGTTGCAATAGTAAGTAATTTAGCAAGAAAAGTTGCTTTCTTTTTCTCTTTTTAATTTTTACTCGGTCAATTATTCACATATAAAAACATGTCAGTTTATCACTACGTACATTAGTTGATTTCTTTCCTTAATGTTGGGAGGAGATAGAGGAGAAAATGAATTTTCCTTTCTGTTGACTGATGCAAACATGGCTTATTCAACTTGTTTGTCAATTCTTTTGTTATTTATTCTTCGTATATTTTAACTTGCGTAAAAATGAGCTATATGTACTAATATGCAAGCGTATGAATGTATATGCCCTGGTTTTTTGTTAGTGTGGCATTATTTTTTCTTTGTGAATAGTAAGAATTGTGATGGAACTACTTCCCTTCAAAATATCATCGTTATTGTCAGCCTTTCGTTTGAGAACTGACACTTTCAGGACTGGGAAGCTCCTGTCAATCAATATATTCCATTTCATTAATTGCTCCCTCCCTGAATGATTTGTTATCAGAAGAAAAATCTACATCAGATGGCAATTGTAGTAAAAGACTTTTTCTTCTTACGTTATTTATTGTGGTTTGTCAGGGAAATCGTTTAAGAAAAGTGGATTGAAGGGCTGCACGTTCATTTCAGCAAAATTTATGTAATAACAAAAGAAAAGCTAAATATGATTGCGATCAAGTAGCTCTTACGTAATTTGTGACATGATGGAAGAGCGTGTGTACAGGTTCTTTTTGCTTTTGCAAATTGCTAGCCAATTGATGAAATGATCCTAACTCTAACTATTAGTACAAGTTGTAGTAAAGCATAAACTTGTTAAAATTTGAATGTTGTATGGTCTTCAACTTTTTTTAGTCACTTCACATATTCGTACGGAAAAACATTGTTTGTCTAGGTATTCTAAATTCTAGAAATTACTTTCCTGCTTTACACTACTCTGCTTCGTTTGTTTTGATCTTCTCTAAACTTCCAATGTAAATAATTATTGTATTTCACTTCCGAGTCTAACCTCCTCCTTCATAATAATTTTTCAACTGTTTATTCTCCAGCATAACATGAATTTGAACATTCGAAGAATGGATAAGGAATTATGACTAGATCGGACGATGATGTTGACGATCTGATAATGCACTGCTGCTGCTCATTTTATATTTCATGTTTTTCTGAAACAGTATACCTTCCTAACAACGAAAAGATGAGAGAAACAAATTGAGTATGAGCGTGAGTTTTTTTCATTCATTCATTTGTACGTCCGTTGTTAACTGGCATGGCTTTTTGGCAGAAGGTATGAAGCTAAAACGATGTAACCTGATCTTTCAAGTTTTCATAACACTCTTCTGTCATGTCAAATGATTTCAGTTGAGAAATTGATGTGAAGGCCTGAAAACTGCTGCCTTACCGCTCCAGTTGGGAGGGAAGTTGAGAACGAGCTGGGTGAGCTTCAAGCAGTTCCCTTTAGCCTTTAGCTAAAGAAACTTTTTTATTTTTTGAATTTCAACTCAATTAATATTAATTATTGTTGAAATCTCGATGATCCACCATGTGTGTTTCTTTAAAATTGTACATAAGGCCCTCCAAGCATGTACTTTTGCAAGTACAGCTCACAAAATATCCTATGGGAAGGTTTAAGTTACATTTTAGATGTTCGTAACAAATATTTAATGCTGTTGAGAGATAGAAACATTTTTGGGGCAACATGAAACGTTTTATTGAAGTTTCATATGATCTGAAAACTAAAACTGGAGAATTCTTAATCAGATCAGATGTTCCACTTTATTCGGGCATGGAAGAAGAATGGAAGGCTTTTGATGTTTTAAAAGCTTTTCCAAATTAGGTTTTCTCTCCCTGTTTTGCTTATATATGAAATGGAAGAGAGGGGATGAAGATAAAAAACTAGATATACCTACACAGCACACAACATTGAATTATGTTCAAGTTTAAGCTAGATTTCTCGTCTAGAGATGAACAAAATATGCTTTTATGAATGAATATATTGATAATTTTATCTGGAGAGAAAGTGAGAAGGATGTGATGGAATAAAAAGGTTTTCCAAAGTAGGAAATGAATACATAAATTGAATTTCATGCTTAAAGCTCTTTCGATATGCTTCAGTTTTTTACTTTAAAAGAATTCCCAAAACAGTAGTTTTAAGTGCTTATCTTTGCGCGATAAGTTGAGCCATGTTATAAAGTAACAAAACTAATGTTTATTCAATTCATTTTTCTATAACAGACTCGTCAGAATCCGGACCTCCAACCACGGGTAAAATCCGGGAGGGTCGTGGGAATGGGAAATCCGGAGAGGGGAAGCCCACTCGAGTAAGAACGGTTTTGAATGAGAAGCAACTGCACACGTTGAGGACATGCTACAACGCCAACCCCCGCCCCGATGCCCTCATGAAGGAACAGCTGGTGGAAATGACCGGGTTAAGCCCCCGTGTCATACGCGTCTGGTTTCAAAACAAACGGTGCAAAGACAAGAAGAAAGCTATTCTTATGAAACAAATGCAGCAACAAGAAAAGGTACATAGTTTTCATCATCACCATCATCACAACCACCACCACCACCGATTTAATAATAATAACAATAATAACAACAATAGGGCGGCATTCAGAGTTTCCTGTATGTACTAGACCAACAAAATATAATTTTTACTTATTCTACAAGTTTTAAAAGCTACAAGTTCCCTATTAATATTTAAATTTTAGCTCATATATAGTTGAATATTAATTTCTCCTGACCCGTTGAACAATTAGTTCCATCCAGCAAGTAAAGTACCTACCTCGTTGACAAAAATAATTCTCAATAGCAATTCTTGTTTAATAGGAAAGCAATCAAGATAATTTCCGAGTTTAAAAGAATTGTGTAATTTACTAAAGTCATTTAAAGTATTTAGCTAGGATTTTAAATAAAAAGACTGAGATGATTATCAATTATTTACTTAGATTTTCAGCCCATACGTGTATTATTACTTTGTAGAGATCGCAAATAATTTAGAAACCTTTTAGTTGGTAAATATTAACCAGTAATTCAGTAGGATATAAAAATAACATTTTAAGTATAACTTAGACGTTTTTATGGTGGTAAAATGCTCTATTATGAAAATCTATTTACTCTTTTCATAATTTTTGCCATGTTGATATTTTGAATACGTAAACTGGGATTAACATGTTCCTGTTGATTATATTGGTGTAATCGTAAAAATCAATCATTATAAGACGTTGTAGTAGATGGAGCAGGCGGGGGTTAACTTAGGTTTACATAATATTATTTACACTTTATTATTATTAAACATAGCTTAAAAGTTATTTTTTGTAGATATTTTAATTTTTTGCAAAATTATTATATAAATAATAAATGTTACATAATTCACAATTTTGTTTTGTCTAACACAATAACACTTACTTTGGTGTTGCACGGAATTATTTTAGCACGTTTTCTTGCATTCTTATTTGTGGGTTTTGCTTCATTTCCAGATTTAATTTTGTATTGGCTGGTGCTCTAAAAGTTTTATGTACATAATTACGTAATAATTGCATTAAATTGACTTTGTTTTTAGATTATTTTGTAAAGAATGTAAATATTTTGCATGCTTTTAAAACGTATTTGTCGATGTAACCATTTGAAAAGTTATAAATTTTTGGCTAAACGAAAATTTTGCCAGCAGCATGAGAGCATAACTTACGCAAAAGTCACTGCTTTTCAAAACTTGGTAAATAGTTTTTATCTAGTTTTGGATTTTGAAGTTGAGAGGAAACCAAATATTGTGCAATTTGTAAATAAGTCTTGATTTAACAGAAAGCTTGTGTGATTTACAAAGTTACAAAATGTTCGTGAGCTGGCATAGGAAAGTTTAATGTTGGGATTTTTATAGTTTGAGAGGATTACGTAAGAAAAAATGTCAGAATATGATAATGATGTCATGTTGTTGTGCCATCATCATCTAATGTTTAAAAAAGTAGAAATTAATGAACAATTTGAAACCACAACATGATTTATGGTCAGGGTAACTTATATAGTTGAAAAATCATAAACACAACAAAACTAAAATAATCAACATAACCTACTCCACTATCCATGATTATTATAGTGACAAGATTAATGCAAAAAGCCCCTTTTTCTTAACGACTACTACCCCTTCTTGCATAAATTAAAAAATTTCATATTCCCCAGAACACATTCTTGGTTTAAAAAACTAAAATAGGGACATGCAATGATTCAGCTGAAAAGGGATCGGGAAAAGTAAAGCAGGATATTGCGTGGAACTTTTTTTTCAGTCTGATCTCTCTACAGAGTTGAACAAATGTTTATTTAAGAATTTTACTTTGTCATCATCATCATTATCGGCATAATCTTTGTCCCCGTATGATCATATTTCATGAATATTGATTGTCGAAATTAGTCCCATGTTACAGCAAAGGACCTAACCGTACCACTCATAAATTTTATTTTAATGGTGTTATTTTGAAAGGCAATTTTATTGCAATTTTTAGTAGAATTAGGGTAAGTTTCGGTAATAAAAGGGAACAAACTAGGATCATGGTAGCCAACTATTAGATGATTATTTATTTTTAAAAAATAGCAAAATTGAGCTACACAGTTCTGCGTTTTTATTAGTCTTACAGTTTTAAACTGAAAATTCATCTAAACCGACTGTCAATTAGTTAAAATATTTGCAAAGAAGTTAAATCTACATTCAAATATAAATCTCATTCTGTAATTGAAATTTAAAACTTTGATTAAAACTGCGTAACTCACAAATTCATACAAATACGTACCGACTTTAAAAATCTACTAGAAGTATAGAAACACTGTAAAATGATGATTGTTTTGAAAAGGGGACGAATGGGACAGACATCACCCTCTCCATAACACTCTTTTGTACTCATCGTCGTCACCGAATACGAATTTAATGTATCCTAGGATTACTACATAATCCAAAAATTCAGAGCATGATCCCAGCAGGGTGGCGTTGTCATATATCGTACAATTAAATTACTATAAATGAATTATTTTCCAACTGTCTGTCATTTATTTGATCATTTAATTCAATTTATGATACCCATACGCTGTTATATTTCATGAAGAGATTTTGTATCATCCTTCAGCTTCGTTTGTTTGTTTCTAATGCTCCGGAACTTTTTAAATATGACCTCGATAGGAAAATAATCAGGAAAGATGTATATAGACGATTCCACGATTTCAATAACACAATTAAGAATTTCTGAACCGTCTTTTG
>JAANSO010001509.1:0-16676 GCA_036507315.1 Lepidocyrtus fimetarius | reverse complement strand
CTCGGCTGGATGATCATGAGATGAGTATGCTGACCAAACCAAATTGCATGTCTGTCAACAAAGGTTTCTACTGGAATGATTACTAAAACAATAGATGCTGTCATTGCTAATCGGATTTTTCCTGTGAATTCGCTAACCACTTTTGTAGATTTGAAAGGTAAATAAAAATAAATAAATAACTATTTGAAAATAATAATGCACTTTTGACAGCTCTGCATAATTTATTTATATAAAATCAAAGTAAAATTATTATCACAAAACGTGTTTAGTGTTTATGTTGAAATCCAATTTCCCTATATTAACTTATACTTTACGATATGTGGTGGCGAGTGAGTGAATGAGTCGAATGTAATGGGCAATTAGAATCAGGAATACTGTTTTGTATGATTACAGAAAGCAGTAATCATAAAAGCCTGTGTGTGTGTGGCTTAAAAGCGGGGTAAAACGACTTAATATTTTTCGACTCTTTGGTAGAAAAATGTTATTATTGCGTGCGAAAAAGTAATACATTTAGAGGCTGTCAATTAATCTATCAACAAGGAAAGCGATTCCATTCACTTTTTTATTCAATCAGAAAGATTGCATGATCGCAAATAATATTTTTCATACGAGATAGATTAGGAATGAGATAAAATGCATGACAGTAGACATGTGTCTTGATGGCAATGAAGGAGGAGATGATCATGGGGATGGCGTGACTTACTGGCTGACTTTTCGTTTTGGCTTGTTGAGAAAATGAAAGAAAAATGATATAGTGCCAAGGATTGCATATAAATAAGGAGCTGAGCATAGATGAATGGAAGGTCCCATCGGGAAAATATTACTTGGTTGTAAATATGTTGTTGTCTCCTAAGGAAAAGAAAGATTGCTCCCATTTTTCATGTATGTGTTTGAAGAACAAGAAAGGATATAGAATTTAGGATACAAGTCACCATGAAAGAGTGGATTACGTAAGAAAGTCAGAGAAAGGCTCACTCTCGCTTCGTTTTTCTTCTGTTGCCTCTGTTGTTGTAAATACCTAAAAGATGTTGAAAAGTTGATGGTGTAAAAATGCATCATTCTCCGACATAAATATTATGTACGGAGCTGCTGCGCTCCATTCAAATATGTAAAGAGTGAAATAAATTGTGGCCTGCCAGTTTGGTATTACCATCAGGGCTTTTTAACTCGAAAAGCTTTCGTATAAAAATAAATACATAATATTCAGTAGTGGTAGGAAAAACCAAAAGAAATCTTTAAACTACTGCGGAGCATGCAACGAGTTATAAAAATATTGAGCATGTAAGTGACTCTTTTTTATGGTCGAGTTGTGTGCAGACACGGTAGTTCACACTGACAAAAATATGTGTACGCACTAATTTGTTTTCATAGACATTTTTACATCATCCTTTCAAGATTCTTTGACATGTGGAAATATATTTTAGAAACTCATAGCAGGAGAGAGAGAAAAATGGAGTGGTGCAGTTGGCTTCTGTATTTTATCAGCTAAACGGTGCACATACGTAATGGATCCTGTCTAAATAAGCATTTCGAACCATTAGGCACACTGAAATGATGATACATTTTTAAGAGAGAAGCACATCTTTCTAGCAATGCACTACCTAGGGTTTAGCAAACAGGGGAAATTAATCCCGAATACTTGTGAAAACCCTGGGTAATTTGCCTTTACCCGCTATACAAACAGAAAACATGCATACTATTCAATTCAGAGTATATATAGAGAGTTTTTATTTCATAAATTGGAAGATAATTGTTGGTATTAGTTTATCAGGTATTGCTGGTTGGTTGTTTAATGAATTTAATTTCAAACTATCCAGCAGCCCAATCCAACTCTAAACACTTCTTATTGTCTGACAACATCTAAAGAGAAAAGTACACGTCTTCATCACCATCATCTCCGTCATCATGTGTCACAGTGATACATTGATCCACATTATTACGGACAAAAAGGGAGAGAGAGAAAAAGAAGAACAAGCAGAGCGTTTTATAAGAAAGACCAGTAGTTCAATAGTTTTCACTCGTCTAACTCGACCCCCACAGATCCTCCACTCTTTTCTCATCATTCTCTTTCTCTCTCTCCTTTGCCAGTCAGAAAAATTTGGAGTGAGAATGTTTTGGCATTTTCTGCCGTTAGAAAACAAGGCATGATCAACTTGCTCTTAACTATTTCAACTAAAAGTCTTGAGTTCTTTGATGCTACTAGTACATGTTCCAACATAACTAACACATCATCCATCTCCATCATTAAATACGTTTCCTATTTCCATAAAAACACACACACACGGAGTGTGAAACAATTTTTTAAATCTTCTTTTCGTTTCTCCTTTTAAAATGCACACTTGTGTCTCGTAAATTTCTTTGGAGTCTCATTAATCCATTAAGTTAAAGAGGGTTTCCTCCAAGTAAAAAATGTATTCATGCATACTTTTCCTTCATGGGGAATATTATTAGAGGGAAAAGTGGCAAGCATACATTTTGATTTTTAAGTGATTGGATGATTGCAGCATAGCTGTCCTGAATGTCGTTTAAGCACTATATTATCCTTACTTATTTTATATGTAGTTATTTTCACACCGGAATAAGTACACCATAACCAACATGTTTCGAATTTGTTTTCATTTCTTTAAAACTCTATGTGTGGTAGCTTGCTCGTTCATATGTCTGTCACTAATCGGGAAAAATGGTTTCTAAAATATCTTTTTTGCGTTGGAAGCCTCACAATTTCTCTGGTGAAATTCGTGCTTTAAAACCTGAAACGGGAACTAATCATGGGAACAATCAAACCAAAATTGTATAATATTGAAATTAGCTAATTTTTTAACTGAGTTTAAAATTAACAATGAATATTTGATAATCACAATAATAGTTCAAGACAAATTAATTTTGGTTGTAAATTCATATTTCAAATTGAATTCTTGTACTATACATATTTGAGTGAGTTACATGTTGAGTTTAAAATAGCCAAGTCATATTTTATTTTTAAATAAAGTAGTTTAATCAGTGATTAATTCAGCCATGGATTAGACATTTCTATTAATTCTATTAAGTAAAACGTAGAAAAGCAGTACTATATTAAAATAACTTCAACTTTGATTTATTAAAGTGATACAGGAAGAGGCATTTCTAATACAAGAAATATTTTATGGATATAAATGGGTGTTCTAAAGCTATGAGAGATTGTCTTGAACCCGAGCCACATTTCAGTAATTCCAAATTCAAGCCATAAATAATTCCTTCCGTTAGATACTACTTCACATCGATAGATACATAAAACGCTCAGGTTTTCCCTTGTAGTTGTAACTGCTGAACCCATTCGCTTAAAGTAGTAGTTCTCCTGCTGCCATTAGCACCATCATGTCGCCTCCTCTAAAATAAATCTTTGCTTTTTGTAAAAAATAGCATTCCTTGGGATGTAAATCTTTAAAAAATCTTTTTTATAAAGAGATAAATTTATATATTCCAAGATATAGGATGATGAAATGGCTGTATCTGGTGGGTGATGTTTTCGTCCTACAAAATCTTTCACTGCATTAATTCCGCCACCACATCTACCGATCATTTCTCAAAGTGGCACAATTTGACATCTACAGTAATAATTCACTTTCACACGTACTTGCTCAGCTACAACAAAATATTTTTGTAACATTTCTTTCCTTTCCGCTTCTCTTTCTCTATTTTTCAACAACAAGTCTTTCCCAATTCGCTTCAGTATAATATCTACAATCCACAATGTATCTATACATAAATAAATAAACAAAAAAAGAGAAAAGTATTATTACAAAACTGCTACAACATAACAGCTCCTGCTAAAGTGCCTTTTGTCTACTAGTCGCATAGTCTCTCATCTTCGCAAGAAATATGGGTTATGCCTGGCACTTTGCTTCCTCTCTCGTAATAATAATGTGGTAAATGGTGTGAAAAAACGTGGAAAAGGCAAGTGATTCTTGTCCTGTGATGCTCTTTTTCTTGTTTGCGGAAATAGTGCGATTTATGAGGTTAGATTGCAATGTGACCTAGTAGAAAGTATTTTTTCTCTCGTCGATTCTCCTCCTCCTTCTTCTTTCCTTTTACGTTCCTCTTTCCACGTCAAAAGAAAAGGATTGTGAGAGAGAAAGGGAAGGAAAAAGTTTTCCCCTTTAACTTGTGGTTTTATGTTATATATGGAGCTCCATAAAGAATCATCCAGCCTCCCCTCATTAATCACTCGCCCGTCACTTGACTGCCAATCAACTCTGATTTATCGTCACACTTTCACTCTATTCCTCCAAAAGGATGTATAGAGATGATGATCAACAACAACGCTACTATCCTCCTCACGGTATGTGTTAAAAGGAGAACAAGAAGCGACAGAGAGAAACTATAGAAAAGCAAGAAAGACTAGTGCGCTGGAATGAAAGAGAAAAAAGGAATCTCTGGAACTTGCCTTTACTCCATCTTCTTCAACAGACCTAAAAGATTATATGAAGTGGTGCCGGTGGAAGTAGTGATGCCCTTACAAATGTTGACTGCTGACCTCTTCCCATTTCTCACACTTACAACAAGCATATTTTTTCTTTACTCAACTCGCTCTCTCCTTCCTCTTGATCATCAGCCAAAGCCAAAGAGACATATTGCTTTAGTGCTCTCCTCAACGTTTGGGTTGGTGTTGAAAAGCTTTCCCTGTCATGTGTAAAGTCAGCAACTGCTTCCTTCTTCTTCTCCTCCTCTTCCAAAAAGAAAATGTGGTGGACAGTTTCAAGGCATTTTCAGAAAGATTTACTGCCTTCACTACCACCGTCACCGCTGGAAATATATGCTTTTCATTTTGTTCGCCTTGGATATCCTCGATCCGTTCTCTCTCTTATTCTTTTTTTCTCAATTTTCTTTTGCAATATTGCTCTTCCTCACTCATCCCATTCTATACCGTTTGTTTCTTCTCTCTTAGATGTAGGTTTCCGCTCCTGTCCTCATAATTCTTCCCCTGGCACTGGAAATTGCTGCCAGCGAGACGACAACGACAAAACGAAACGAGCAATTCTTCAAGACAACTGGAAAGAGAAAAAAGAAAGAAGGGCACATTAAACGTTGAAAGCTAACCATTGAGCGCTCTAAGAAGAGAGAGAAATGGAGAACATGGAGAAAAGAAAGAATGGGAAGTAAAGAAAGAAAGAGAGAGAGGCAAACAATAATTCGTCTTTCTGTTCGTTAGAAAGAATTACTGCTGAAATGTCACCTTCTACATTATCCTTCCTTCCTTCCTTCCAACATCACATCTACACTTGTTTCTCAAGTGAAATGANCTGTTCGTTAGAAAGAATTACTGCTGAAATGTCACCTTCTACATTATCCTTCCTTCCTTCCTTCCAACATCACATCTACACTTGTTTCTCAAGTGAAATGAATGTGACAAGGCTAGTAGTGCAGTCGAGTTATTTTTTATTTGACTTTTATGCAACATCAATATTTCTCGGATTCAGAGACTGTCAACCAAAAACTGATAAATTTTGTCAACGGCTGCTCCAGGAAAACGACGTTTAAATACCCTTCCAAATTGCATGACGCATAAAATTCAAGTGGTAACACAAATTACATATTTCATTTCTTCTCCTAAAGCTATTTTTTCTGAGTAATAAAAGAACTATTTAAAATGTAAAAAATATAAATGATATTTTTTGTTGTGTAGCGGGTTTCTCATTTGCACATAATTTATTAATTGTGCCTGAGCAGCAGCATCATTATCAAAACATGCTCCCAAAGAAAGGGAAAATGAAATGAAAGTGTCAAAAGTAGGAAAATAAATGAATTCAAAAGAGTAAATATCAGAAATATATGCACACTAATAAATTATAAATGTCGAGAGAGTGGTCATGCATTATGCCTTTCTGAATCGTTCTATGGAAATGAGAGAAAATTAGCTTGTAGTAGGAGATAAGCATTGATAGGAGGTCCCAAAGATGCCGTCTCTTAAAAGAGCAGACGTGAAAGAGTAAAAAAATTGAAGAAAGGGACACGGATAAGAGACAGCAGTATGTATTATAGCGTTGTAACAATCACAAAGGATATTGTATAATAGAATGGAGCTAACGAGAGAAAAGTAGTAAAAAATTGGAAACGACACAATATGAAACCTTTAGGGTCTCTTCTACGCTATCTGAAATATAGCTGTAGTAGTTAGTGAAATTATGGAAGCCGTATATATCGAAAAAGATAAGAATAGAGGGGACAAGATGACACGACTCGTGACTCCTCCACTCTACCAGAATAACTTCACTTTTTCTTATGAACAAAATGTGAAACTAACGAGTGTAATATTATTATATGGAATATGTGAAGTGAGTGAATGAGAGGGCGAAAAGGAGAACATCTCAACTCAACCTCAGAGTTAACCAGAAAGACAATGTTGTTCAAACTGTATGGGTAAAATGGAAAGGAGAAGAAGGAGAGAGTTAAAAAGAAAGGGAAATATGTGTGTGTGGTGATATGATAGCAATGGTGATGGTGGCAGGGAAGAAATAAAGTGGCAAGTAAAGCAATATCTTGTTTTTATATGTTCGCCACTCACTCACTCGCTCCTTTTACTTCTCTCTCACTTACACCACCACACACTCCACCACTCAACAGAAATTGTGATAATAAAAACCAAAGCAAAATGGGAAATGGTATTATTGCAAAGTAAAGCACAGCTACAAACAGAAAGCCAGACCAGAAGAGCAAAAGAAGAGCCAGAGAAAGGAGCAGGTTTTCTGGATCTTGTTCATTGCCAGTCCTCAGTTCGGTTTTGGCTTTCATTGTGTTCACATTGAAAGATCACTGCAGCTCCAGAGCAGCGCTAACCGTTATACACAAAATACCTTCTTCAAAAGCGTTTAGCAGATTAACAACGTTTTGAGAGTTGTCTCGCCTCCAGACTTTATCTTGCTTTCTTTTACTACGTGAACATTGCTTGTCCATACATACTTTTTTAATTCTGAGGATAATCGCTGAAAAGCCTTAAAAAGTTGTGGAAGTGATTTGGGATGTTCCGTAGGAAATTCCTCTATCCTGCTGTGAGCCCATTGTTTTTGTTTTCTTTGTGAAGTAATGATGACGGCATGTCGTTCTTGTCGGTGTCTGGGCCTGTGTTTTCAAAACGTGGGCTGAACTGAGAATGCCATAACACATGGAGAATTTGATTTGACAGAGTATAATTTGAAAAAAGCGTATAGGTACAGTGGGTGTTGATTCGTTGATATTGTTCTGCCTTGTCACACATTCACAAACGAAAGCACACACAGCGACGTGATTGCATTTGGCATTCTGATAGAAAACGTGGACAAGATCAACTTTTACCGGAGAAATCTTTTGACAGTTTGTATGGAGTTTCCCTGCTGTCTGTATAATATTATCGTACTTTCGTGTGGATTTGTACAGTATGACCGAAACGTTTGAACTTGTTGTGATAACTCTTTTGTAAATCAAGGTCATATAAACTAAATGAACACAATGTTAACCTCAAGTAGCAATCAGTATCTTCGTCCAGAATATCTTACCCCGCTGCCAACAACGGTAAGTATCTTCAATCATCAGTTTTTATTGTTTTCAAATTCATCTATTGAATTTTCTTTTGTTTTTAAACCACTTTAACTTTGCATATTTATATATAAACATTTCAAAACAAATTTCCAAACCGACACAGTCATTATCATCATCATCTTCATCATCATGCCATATAATATTGGGCTTCTCATTTCACAACCATTAACGAGCCGACATTAAAACAAACCAACACCGTCTTTGTCATTATTGTTTATTCCTTTCCATAAAATAGATGTTGTTATTCCGTATTGTGAATCATACAAAAATTACTTTCTATCCACGGCTATATATAAGTATATATTATTTTATGTTAAGGGAAAAGTCATTATTATTCATTACGGTTGACACGAGGATGACGGATGACCTCCTTGGAGACTCCTCTTACGAAAATTACTTTCTATCCACGGCTATATATAAGTATATATTATTTTATGTTAAGGGAAAAGTCATTATTATTCATTACGGTTGACACGAGGATGACGGATGACCTCCTTGGAGACTCCTCCTCATCATGTCAAATGAAAGCGTACAGTGTAGAGATTCAGTCTGGCTTCCTTCCTTATCAGCATCATCTTGAATGAATGAATGACAAAATAAGCCTTCCCGTCTATTCGCCCCTCGTTTTTCATGGCACCGAGTGCTCAAGGGATTGACTTTGAGCGATATTTTACTGTTCGCCTGTTCTCTTTCCTTTTCCATAGAACAATTGCAAAGTCATCGTTTACTCAACACTAACACAGCAGCCACTTTACATAATATCCTAAACTTGCTTAAATTTTTATGTCCTAAAAACGTCAAAAGATTCCTTGTCATGACTAGAAAATCCCTTACTTTAAACAGTATAAAAAACGTCTAGGAAAAAAACTGGTAGACTTTTTTCCTGGGTAATGTGGTAAATATATGTTTCAAGTATTCAGCTTTCAGAAAACTGTATAAACACGTTTTAAGAGCCATGTTTCATCTGAAAAACATTTTTTGGTCACGTACAAAAAATTTTTTGATGACAAATAATACAAAATATGACGATGATGAAAGAGGAAGGCACCAAACCTGTCGCATTCTTTTATTCGTTCACGACATAAAATTTACAGCGACAGTTTTGGAATTATTAAAGTGACAGAAGAGAACGTCGACGACGACAGCAACAACAACTCGTTCATAAAGAAAGCTTCCCTGTCTTATAGTACCTTACACTTCCAACACCTTCAACTCTCAAGTTATACAATTTGATTCATTTTTCCATTTCACATTTTTTGTGTCACTATATTCATAAACTTGTAATAATCGCTTTATTTCTTATTCTTCTTCCACTTTTTAAATAATGATAAACAGTAAGCGAGCGCTTTGTGCATTCCTATTTCTTATTTACAACCAACTATGTGTGTGCTGTAACGCGACTACTTACCAGAAAAGAAAGATATCTTTATGACATAAGACAAGTGAAGCTTTTGTTAAAACTTTGTGATATGATATGACATCATCAAGCCATATCGTTAACCATTCCACGTTTTCTTTCTTTTTCCCTAATGTTCACTTAGGTTCACACGCGCTAAAAAACCTATTTTTAAGAGGAAAACCAATATCACACAATAATAATGTGTGTATCCATTATATACAGCATAATATTTCATGACAAAAGTGTTTTGTATTAAAGAACAGAAGAAAAGTCGAGGAAACGTAAAAGGAAAATGCTGGAGAAGTTCAGTTTCGCTGGCGGCTCCTCTTTTACTGCCTTTTCTGCTTGTTGTTCCTGTTGAGGAGGAGAAAGAGGAGGAGGAGGAAAGATGAGAGTAGAAAAAATGAATAAATCATGGCGAGTTGACAGCTTGTTACATTAATGTTATTATATGAGGTGTCACTCTCTCAGAAAGCGCTTTGTACACACACATACTCTATATATTACTAGATTCTCCAGAACTAGTGTTCTTTTTGTATATAATATAAACTCTAAAATAAAGTATAACGATGCTGTTACCGTTGTACCCTTACAGAACGTCTGAAATTTTTTGTGTTGGTGGAAATTTGCTGGCTATAAAGTTTTGCTATATTTTACTCTAATAACTTTTTCTTATCTAAAGCACTTGAGCGTCAGTGTAAATGTCAGATCTCCTCCTCGTTTTCTTTCAAAATGATACATTACTCCGTATTGTGTGCGTATAGGATATGGATCTATACCCACTTCATCATCAGCTGCCACTTTTCATGATTTCTCATTTTAGTTAAATACTAAAACAAGATTATGCACCTTTTTTAAAATCTAGCATTAAATGTTTTTGACCATCATTTGGTTATTTCATTGCAAATTGCAATTGTTATTTGCGTAACATTTATACTTTTCTTTTGTTTTCTTCTTCTGTGTATTTGTTTGGCTTCCCTCAAAATACATTTCACTTGGTTGAGGTTGAGAATCACCACCTCCACTAATTTTCTTTTTGGTTTCCCCCTCCCATGAACAACCAAAATGAACGGGGTAATAATAGTGATAATAATGTATAGCGCTCTAGAAATGTCAAATCCGCCTCACCTTCGTTATTTTGATCAGCTTCATCTCTCACTCATCGCCACCATCATCATCATTGTCAAAGATTGTTCTTCGTTTCTAAGTTTTCCTTCTAATAATACAAAAAAGAGGTTGTTCAATTTTGCCAGCTTTCTGCCCGATCGGATATAAAATAAGATAAGTAAAAACGTAGCTAATTGAATGTAACGTAGCTAATTGAATGCAATAGGGGCATGGCATAAGTTGGCTGCATAGTCAACTCTTATTACAAGCGGAAGCGAGAAATTAGTCTTGACTTGACAAGACAGCAGCAGCACATTCAAAAAGCAAGATTCGTAAGGAGGCAAGGAGGGAGATAATGATAAGTGACAAGTGTGCCGTTGTATAAATGCTCTATACATTCCTCAAGTCGGATATTATACTGTGCTTCATGATCCCTGTAATAGCAAGTGACACGTAATTAGCCTCAAATACAAGAGTGAAATGGTAAGACTTTGTGTTGAAAAGAAAAAGGTCACCAACGGATAATTTTTTCCATATTTCTTTTCAAATAAATGTAATGCACACTTTATAAAGACAAAGTGACAGGGATGATAATGCTTTTGGACATTCAATTCAATGAGTCCAGTCACTTTCAGAAGGCAAGCGTTTGTTGGGTTTCTTGGAATTAGAAAATTAATTAGAAAAAAGTGGAAATGGTGAAATATAATTAGCTTTTTGGGCAAAAAGGCGTATTATTACGTTTAACTACGACGGGATATATGTCATGTTCCATCATTAGCATAAAACCTTATAGCGTGTGTGATGGTATTAGTTCAGAGAAAAAAGAACAGAAATGAAAGAAAAAGCTTTTTTCTTTTCCATTTTTTCGTAAAGAGCCAGAGTCTATAAATTCTCATCCAATTGCAGGAGAGCAGCTTCATTTTTACCTTCCAATTTCAATATATCACTTACAAATCAAGCGGAAAATTTTCCGCATATATCATTCCAACTGCCACAAGCAAAGCTATATATTTCCTTCCTTACTTGGCTCTCATGTTTGTTGGCTTTCATATTTTTTGTCTTTATTCTCCCGTTCCTCATATTTATTGCAATGTAATCTAAAACAGTGAATGGGGTAAGGAGAACTGGCAAAGTCTTTCTCTTTTTTACTTACTCGATGTGTCTTCTTTCTCTAAGCTGAGCATATTTTGACACCACCAGAGAGCCATGGAGGAGGACTGCCACAGGAGCACAAACAAAACTTGTATAAGAGCCGAGTTTTTATTTCATAATAAAATGCACAGAAAGGAGGAGTAATAATTTATGAATGTTCTTTATTATTACTACACACTCTTTCCCTGCCAGTTATTAATATGAAATTGTGTACTTTCCTAATATATCTTTTTTACGGGGAGTCATAACAGACCGAGAGCAATATGGAATGGCAGGCAGTGGCATTATGGCACAAAATATATTTCCTGATGATAGGAAAAAGCATAATAACCAACTAAAGCTGAACAAGTAAGGACATTATAATGTCCATAAAACACCAACAGTAAACTTCCACACTCTTCTCAACTCCACTCCTTGTTCGTCTTCTTCATGGGGAAATCTAATGCTTTGCTCTCTGTATAAGTACAAAAGCGAGCCAATTTATTAAAGCGAAAAGTGACAGGGAGAAAAAAACGAAAGGCGGTGTATGTGTGGATAGTGGATGGTGTTGGTGTAGTAATGCGGGACCTCAAAACGCCTAACTAACACGCATCCGCTTTATTCACGGAGCAAAAGAAGAGAACACAGAATGAGAAAGAGAGAGAGAGAAAACATTAGTTATGCACCCTGTTGACATTCTCGAATATAAAATGGTGAAATATGGCCACATGAAAATTCCACCATGGCTCATTCATTCTACCAACTGGAGTAAAGTAAGTAATAATAATAATATAATGCATTATGTTATGAGAGTTCACAACAAGTAATACTTAGCAAAAGTAGGCAGGCAAGTATTCTTTCTCCTTCTTCACTCCATGTTAATGTTTGGACGACGGGGACCAGGACGTTAATAATAATATGAATGTTCCCATTATAAAATATGTCATCCCATAAATAATCACACTAATAATTTTCCTTGCTACTTTCTCTCTTTCACTTTGCTAAGCAAAATGGGCTGCTCTATACTAGTTCTCTCCATTCACTTTACAATGTATAAAGTACAATAATATTTTTGAGAAATATAAGTCTGGTATACTTTGGTGCACTCTCTTGTGCGCATTGTTTACCGCGAGATTACTAAATTACGTCACTTCGAAAGAGATTTCAGTTAAGAGTGTCCTAGGACAATAAGATATTTCAGAGTGCCGCCGCTTCACGTCAACTTTAACGAATAACCCTTTGGAAGAGGCAGCTCTTTCTCTCTCTTTCTTTTTAGAGATAATTTATGACTTTAATAGAATGCATATATGAAAGGTAGGCTGACAGCGAAATCGGAAGATGAAAAATGATGACTTTCTCCAAAAGAGCCCTTCTCATCTGTTAGAGTTGAACCTCAACTTTAAACAAATGGGATGAGCATGTGCATGAAAGTAATAATTCTTTTAAATGCCTACTCACATTATTTTTACTATATCTACCTAAACACATGTAATCAAATGCAGCATGCTCTTCTCATTCTCTCTCTATCATAATCATATAATTTAGAATCACGACTACTATTATTCCTACGACACACAGCTACAGTCGCTGCAATGCGGAACAGCAATAAAAATGATATAATCGAAAATTTAATATTGAATATAGAGCCGCATACACACTACTGCCTTCTTTTTTACACATAAAACCAGCCAAAATGGTACTTGGCTGCTCACAGCAAGGAACAGTAATAAATGACAGAATATCAAGGGAGAAATAATTAATCTTTCTATTATGACCTCTACCATGACACGGCATATGGCATGTTGGTGACGTTGTGTAATGTGTAATATGCTCATTCATTTAGTCACTGAATTAATGCCAGCCAGCCGGAGAAAGAGCAGCAGGGAAAAGGCAATCAAAAAATGGGAATGGATGTGAAATTTACTTGTTAACATAATTAATAACCTTCTTACTTTTTCGTTGTACACTTTTTTGCCAGGGTGAAATAGGCATTAATTTACACATTCAGAGTAATTTGACTCCGTCTTCTTCAATATTTCAGTATAATTATTGTGAAGTTGAAAATGTGCAACAAGCACAAACAAAAATGTGTCAGGCGTCTCTTTGCATGTAGAGAACAATCTTGATAAATCTCCTTACGGGTGAGAGGTCGATTGCAGTAAATCACTTCCCTTCCACCGCTTTTTCACCTTGTCGAACAATCGTAAAAACTTTTAAAAAACCGTGCTTGCAAAATTATGACGAGATGCTATCAGAATAGTGGCTCCAAAACGAAAAAATAAAATGGAAAGAAAATTAAAGAGTTTTTATTTTATGGTGGTGATGGTTGTGGAACGGTTATTTATTTACGCGCGAGAAAAACACTCACTCGTCTCCACAAATAATTATTGTTGAATAAGAATTCGAAAATTAATGATTTTCTTGTTGTTGAAATGTCTTAATCGTCTCTTTGTTCTTATTTTTTATTTAATCTCTTGGTTGGCTCATTAATAAAGAGATTGTAGAGGACAAAACAAGCAGTAAATAAAAAACAAAGTCGTAGTTTGTTTTAAGTCGTTTGCTTCTGGTGGCATTCCCATTTCAATGAAGGAAATCATTTCTTTCTTTCATTAATTGGTGCATCCTCTTCCCAATAAAATCCACAAACTCATTTTATTTCCCTATTTCTCAATAAAAAAGTTTAAACAAGTTTTGCACAAAAAGCAATAAAATGTTTGTCAAGTAATTCAAGGCAAGAAATGGCTAATGTGAAATGATTCGAGAAATTTATTTCTTCTACTAAAAATTTTGTTTTACTTTCTATGACCTATTCACTGGGTTTAATGATAAGATGGATCTATCTTCCTTTTCTCAAAAACATTTAAATATATGCCAGTGCCATCAGGAAAATAAAAAAAGAGAATTTAAAAGGCTTCGATAATAATGACAGGAAAAATGTTTGCTGTTGTTTCTTTTCCCTCTCTCACACACACCCTGTCTATTCCTAAATTTCCCAAATGAATATTTGGAGACTTGAAAAGAAACAAAAAGAATGAAAGCCAGCTATAAAAGAAATTCTCTATATTATGGAGAGAGTGAAATAATTTGCATATCCGTCCTTCCTTTTTTATACTACCCTTTTCTTTTGCAAGACGTCAAGAGAAACTCACTTGATTTCCTCGGAATTTGTACAAGATTGTTCCCAACTCATCCTGTTTCCTTTGCTCCACCAATACTGCTGCTGATGACTTTGCACACTATACTTCAACCTCATAAATCTCTCCGCACCGTTTTATAAAGCACATTTAAAAATACACAACAGAAACTCAGGGAGGAAAACATTGTAGTAACATTTTCAAAGTAAGTAATATATTACCCTGTGTGAGTAGCATTGAACATGCAGACAGGGGAAAAAATCGAGGAATATACGACGACGGACAGCCGAGAGGAGTGTAGTGGTAGTGGTGCAAGATAAATAAAAAACAAAGTCGAGTTAATTTTTCTGTTGTTTCTTTTCTTTCCCTCCTTGCTCGTACACATACGTCTGTAAAGAAATAAAACTGTCAGGAAACTGAGATTTATTGAGTTGCGAAAAAATTAGAAAGAAGTAACTCAACAAGGAAGGAAGGATGGAATGAAAGAAGAAGAAGAAGGGGAGATAAAAGAAAGATGATATGCATACTGAACTATAGGATTGGCTCTATTAATTATGTTACATGCATAGATATATTTTGTTACTAGCTACTGTTATCTGTTTTATTATTACAAGCTATAGATTACTTTTTTACGGGAAGTAATAAAAGTTTCAATGTCCTCCTGACTTATTCGACTGTCTTTTTTCTTTCACTACTACTGGATGAAAGGAAACTGTCTTAAAAATATGTGTGTGAAGGAAAGGTTTTTAGTAACCGATGAATATTTTGTGATGATTATTATCATCATCTATCATGATACAAACAATCAAATAACGTGAGAGAAAATATTTATGTCGGTGGAACACAGTGGCTAGAGAAGTTAACTACTGAAGCCATTAATATTGTCGTAAATATTTTGTTGAAATAATGCAAGGTGGATGGGCAATATTTCAACCATGATATACTTGTTTTTGGAATGAAAATTTTATTACGTTTATACATTTATCAAGCTACTTCCGTTGTGTTGACATTACACTTCCAGAAAATTATGTTATAGCTGTGTAGCCAAATATGTCGGTAATATTTTCTTACCCATCATCATTTTCCCTTCTCTAGTAATAAAAGAGCCAAACCAAACCCAATTTATTTCCATTCTGAAAACGTGCCGACTTTTTAAGCTGGTGATACCATCCAGAATTAATGGCTATGATTCTTATGCTGCTGTAAATAAATCCTTTTTCATCTTATTCCTCCCAAAAACTTTCATCGATACTCACTTGAGCAACAGTGGTGAGAAATGAATAGGAAGAAGGAGAGCAAGAAGAGAGAAGATTAAGCATTTCACTAACAAGAAATCTTTCAGAATAGACATTATCAGTTAAGCTCAGAGTCTATTTTGAGAGAAAAGTCTTGTGCAGTATCTTCCAAGATTAAATCCGGATTATTAGTGCATTGCTGCCATCAACATCATTTAGCAGCACTGCGATGTAGGATCAAGATCTGAAGCAGGGAGAATGAAATGGAGTGGGGTATAAATATATATTCCTTTGGCATTTCCATTTCTATTGAAAAACAGTTAGAGCGATCTGTAAAATAAATGGCTAAGACATGAATCGCCCCTTTCCAAACTCATTCTCTAGGACCATGACATTAATGACTTTGCACGTCTTTGGTCCATCCTTCACCTGATTCCGTTTTATTGCCTATTTTTCAACTGAATCTCTTTCTCTCTCGTTCATTTACTAAAGCAATAGATTATACTACAATATGCAAAAAACGAAGAAATGCTTTTTATGTAAAACAAAAAATTAATTAATACAAAACCGTTTGTTTTTGTTTTAAACAGTTGGATGCAAAGAAAAGCCCGTTGGCTCTATTAGCTCAAACATGTAGTCAAATTGGTGCAGATCCACCAAATGCCAAGCCCCTTTGGCCAACTTTGTCGTCATCGTCCTCCTCATCTTCCAGCTCATCATCATCCTCCGGAAGGGATTCTGGTACGGGTACAGCAGGAACATCATCTACATCTTCCGAAAGATCCTCATCATCAGCATCCTCCGCCGGAGGAAACAACGGAAAGAAGAGCAAAGGCTCAGGTTCTAAAAATGAATCATCCAAGGTGCATTCAAAATCAAAGGGCAATAATAATAATAACAATGCCGGAAATGGATCTCCTAGTCCTACTAATATTTCCAGCGCCACATCAGAAAAGAACATAACGATTCCAGCAGAAGTCCCATTAGCAAGTTCGTCATCGTCGTCATCATCATCATCGTCAGCGGCTGCAGATGAAAATCGGCCCAACAGTCGTGCAAGTGGGAGTAGATCAAAAACGCCAGCTTCTGTGAAAGGAGGAAGCTTAACTCCGCCTGCAC
>JAANSO010001508.1:0-16699 GCA_036507315.1 Lepidocyrtus fimetarius | reverse complement strand
GTCATATAGCTCTTGCCGTCTCTGAAAAGGAAGTGGAGCGTGTCGGTGGAAAGAAGGCAAGAATGGGAAATTATAAATAAGGGAGAGAGAGTGGCAGTCATCATCAGACGGGTAATAGAGAGAATAGAGATCGCAATTTGTAAAAATTGTATTTTTAATAATTTCAATTAACCCCAATCAAGTCCTTCAGAATTTCTTAAATGCAATAGTCCAACCAAGATAGGAAATCGTTATAAATTATAGAGGAATTTTGTCAAATGGTTTGTTAAAATAGTTTGGCAAAATTTCTCTGAGTTTTTATATCTAATCTCCATTTGAGATATGAATAGATCTGAAATCCAGGGGACATTTCCACTACTTGTGTTCGTTCTTGTAATTCTTGCTTTTGTACTGTGGAGAAAGTTTTGTATTTACAAAAATATTAAGAATGAAGAATCAGTGCAATACATTTTATTAAATAATAATATTTAAAGTAAATAAATAAAAATTCAGTGACATTACTAAGATCGAAACTTGTTAAAAGATATTCCTAAAGAAAGTTTGTTAAAAGTTAAAATGATAAATAATATGTGAAGTGTACTCAACAGATTCTATCAATAAATACAATTTTACTCTGTATTGGAGTATGGCGCTCAACAAATTAAACTGATTACTGAACATTTATTTATTTCCGGCTAAGTGATAAGCTTTGATATAATCCTTACCGATATGCGGATAACCCGAGATTGAGAATCAACCTGATCTACCGAACTGAATTAGCCTCGCTATTATAAATCTATCCAGCATTTGGCATCATGAATTAATTATTTACAACTCGCCCAAATCAACTGCCGCCTAAACGTTCAGGGTTTTGTTTACTATCAAACCTTTCACTTTGCCGGGCTTTCTAATGTATATGAATACAGAGGATCGAAAGAAAGTTAGAAAATATAAAAGCATTTTAAGAAATCTAAAATCAATGCTTGATAAAAATGATCAAGAAAATAACCGGAGATTACAACAACTAATAAAATTGTACGAAGACAAAATCGCAGAAGTCTCAAGTTAATCCAAAAAAATATCAATGAAGATCTAAGAAGTTAATTTAAAACGTTTTGCTGGCTTTCCTGCTTGGGATACGACTAATCCGGGACGGAGATCTCCAATAAGTTTCTGATTTTTTACGTTGTCAGACCTCCAAGCTTCAAGAATTTGGGCAGAAGACACCTTATCAACTTCCAGCCGAGGACGAAAGGATTTCTTTTTCTTTGGAATTGAGCCTGAAATAAAATAAAAACCCAAGATGAGCGATAAAAATAAAAGAGCAGGCGAAAAACCACCGCCACCTTATAATTCCATCAGCCCACTAATAAACAGAAAAACAAGCCAAGCAGAAATAATTTTGACTAAAATGGAAAATCAAATTGAAGGAAAGAAGAAATCATATCGCCACGAACGCGAACCAATGACTGTGGAGATTTACCAACACCGTTATACTTTCCATGCCCCCAGAGATGAGGACAATGCAGTGGAGTACAACTTTAAAGTGACGGAGAAAGTTACCACCGTGCTAGATGGAGCCCCAGTTCCCCGTGTCTCTCCAGGCCGCTTTAGACAAGGAAGATCAAAGATCCCAACGTTTCAACAGCCAAAGCAGAACAAAACAGCAAAAGATAAGTAAAGAAAATTAAATTATAAAGAGAAAGCCGTTAGATTAAGTAAAATTAATTAGATAATAAGATAAAACATGAAATTCCCTTTTTCCAAAACAAATTTCCAAAAATTTCCTAATAATCCTTAAATTTGCACATTTAAATGAGAGTCTAACAAAAATTAATGAGATATGAGGGAAAACTTTCCTATTAGAGTCTAGCTAGGCACACAAATTCATAAATTAAATACCATCATAATTTGGATTAAATATTAAGCAAGATAGATAAAACGATATTATTATTGCGTAGAATATCATGACGCACAACTTTCCTTTCTTTAGATTGGAAAAATAGAAAAATCAGGCAAAATTTCAGTTATGTTCATGTATTTTTCATGAAAGATAAGAAAATAAACGCACACGCCAGTCACTCACCAACTTTGAAACATTAGTAAATGAAAACAGGCGTAGGAAGGAAAAACAGGGAAAGGCTTAGCAACAACCTTTCTTTCCCATGTAGATTCATCCCATTCGAAAAATATGCGTACAAAAGAACTTAAGAACTAGTTTGAGAATGAAAAATCTAGAGAGCATACTGTTTTCTAACCAAACCCATGCATAGCTAGGAAATCTCCCTATTCATATTCTCTTTTTCATTTAAATACTACAAAAGAAAGGATAAATAGTTGAGATCAAGTTTAAAATAAGTGGTAATAAAATAATAAAGTATTCTGCAAAGCAGACAAAGAGAAAAAAATTTAAAAGACTATTTGTGTCAAAATTATAAATTTTTAAAAGACTTGCCAATTTGAAAAATTGATAAAACATTAAAGGTAAAATAAATTGCCTACACTTTGCAAAAATCTGAAAATTATAATTGATTATTGCTAAAATTTTAAATAAATTCTATTCAACCTAATGGCATTAATTTCAAAAATTAAATTGCAAAATACGTAAAAAGATAAAACCTTGCAGATCTCTTAGAAGAAAAACTCACTGACTGCAAAACTATTAAGAAAATTTTAACCAACTTTATTTTTCTATGTTTTTTGCAAATATTGTGCGAAAAACTTGAAGGAAATAGTAAATGCAAATTTCTTAGAAACAAACATTACGTATTGCAAAAATCTTAAACATTATTAAATGCGAAAGCATAGAATAAAAGCAAATAATACACACTTGCTGGGAAAGTAAAATGGGATATGCATTAGTGAAATACATAAAATCCAACTAACAAAATATGCAATAAATTGCAATAATGTGGGAGTAACATTTAATTATATGGAGGAAATAGAGACAGCCAAAGTATAAAGCTTATGGCAAGCACACCCAACTTTAATCTTGAAAAATATTAAAATCCTTGCAAATTTGCAAAACTATCTGAGGAAATTTTGAACTTGCAAAATATTCTGCAAAAATCATTAAGAATATCAGAGATTGCTAAAATCTGCAACTTAGAGCTCTCTCTGAATAATTCTTCCTCTTTACAAAATACAAGCAATAAATGGCAATAATATCTTAGCCATAATGATAAACCATGATAAACTCGCCATGGTAAACGGCCATAAACAAAAGCTGATATTACAATGTTAACTCCCCATTTACGAAAAGGTATATCCCATATAAAAATAATAGCAAAATGAGGCACGCAGCAGTAAACAGCACTAAAGCACATTTTATTTAAAGCTGAAAATATCCATCTCTTAAATATATTTCTACATTATTCTTCTTACAGTAGAATATATATTTGAATTACTTTCCCCAGCAAAAATAGCGTGTACTTAAAAGCCTAAAAGCTTTACTTACATTATAAAGTCAGTCAAAGAACAAATTAAGCAAAAACGAACTAAAATCCCAATAAATAAAGAAAATGTTCAGCATACCTAAATCCAAAACTCGAACTTTCGGGTGAATATGACGAGTGACAGAAACTTTCTCTACCGAAGTCGATGGCAAACCATTAAAGGCATCACTCTTTAACTGATTATGTATCTTCATACATGGTTCGAATCTTCTCAGGTGACGTAGTAAATTGAATGAAGCTAAAAGAAAAATAAAGAATGACGGATAAAAACAATAAACATCAAATATTATATTAAATATTATATCAAAAAAAACTTACAACAGAAAGTCTTTTCGCATCTGTAACACCTTCTTTTGATAGTGTTAAAGAAAGTATTAACTTCCGATGAGACCCTCTCACCAGAAAAGTAATAATGAGTGTCAACGTCATTATTTCCAGCAAACTCCTGACTTCCATTTGAAGAACTATCTTCATTTGAAATAGACTCCTTTTTAACTTTCTTCTTTGTGCATACCAAAGGACATTTTCGACGATTTAGAATGTGTCGTTTATAATTAGAAGTTCGATCAGTTTTAAAACTACAAATTGGAGAACTGCAGTGTAAAGCAATCTTAGCTCTATGAGCTTCCTTTGTATGAGAACGAAGCAGAGAAATCTTAGTAAAATAAGTATTGCAGAATCTACATTTTAAATACATTGATTTTTGAAGAAGCCAAACAGTATTCTGCGTACAATTTTTTATCAAATTCTTCCTTTCTAACTTGAATCTTTTTATTTAATTTGACCTTAAATAGCTCAATTTTCTCTGCCTTATCACAATAAGCAGTTTCTAAATTCATCTGTTTTTCTATCAACCTATCAGACATTTTACTATAACAAATTGAAGATTCTTTAAATAAAGCAGAAGCTTTCTCCTCTGACATATCATCAGAATTACGAACTTTTTCCAATTTTTCATGGATACTGATAAAAGAACAGGATCTATCCAACAACCTATCAGATCTTGAAGTAGAATCAGTCTTTTTAAATTCAACCTCTTTCATCAATTCAGATTTTATTTCTAAGCGCAATTTTTTACGAAATTCATCCGTCATTAACTTATCGTAATCATTGGAAAAGTATAAACGCCGGGATTCTTGTTCATGGGAAAGTTTAACAATATAAAGAGAAGTACAGGAATTTCTTTGAACCAAATTGCACGCTGGGCAACCGTATAAATCAATTTTTCTACCATTATTGATACATTTAACACATCGGATGTGTTCAAATAACGTGACCAAAGAACATTTAGATATTATATAACACGAAGAATGAAGTAAAAGAAACTCCTCAAAAGGTACTTCACTACAGCCTTGACATGTACTGAGAAATAAATCGTCATGTATATCATTTTTTGGAATATAGGTATAGCTGAAAGAAATTAGAAAAATATAATTAAACATACTAAAACTTTAAACATAACTATCAAAAGAAAGAAGTCTAAATAAAATCATGATAATTAAACTTACATTCCACTTATAAATTGATCAATACCGAAATGCTTTCCTAAAGTGGGATTTTTCTCCACTGATTCTGACATATTACTATAAGCTCTCAAAACACCAGCTTTTTCCATTTTAATATCATATTGGAAATCAGACAAGACACTAGAAAAGAAAGAAAAGGAAAATTATGCTTGAACAAAACATCCAATGGAAATAAAACAAAAAGTAAAATTAAAAACTCACATATCTGATTCTTCAAATTCTTCTGGATTTCTTACAAAAGATAAACCATTTTTAAGGGAAGATGCTATTTTCTGGCAATAATAACGGCGAGACTCCTTAGATGACAGATCAGATGCAGAAAAGAATTCATCTCCAACTTGAATATTCTTGGAATCGGGTACAACAGCTAAAAGGAGATTAAAAAAATATATAGAACGATGTAAGGATACCTCAAAAGAATGTAAATGAATAATATAAACTACCTATCATGCAATCAGAGGAGTCAGAATCATAGCTATCAGTTTCCGAATCAGAATCTTCAACAGCAGCAATTCCAGAGGTTGAATTTGCAACAACAACATCAGCCAAAGCATTACCAAGTTCTTCAGAAGAGAGTATGTTTGAGAATTCCTCAATTGAGAAAACCTCAGCCGAGCCTACATCCAAGTCCAAAGGCAAAAATTCAGCAGCAGCATCCACATCAGAAGCTACTGCAACATCTCTAGAAGCCATTACATTTTCACTGCATCCAGCAGATTCCTCAAGGGCAGTTACATCAGTCTCAACAAAAGAACCATCAGAGAGCAAACCCAAACCTTCCACAGAAAGCTGATTTTTCATCCTCACTCCTTTCCCTTCATCATCATTATTCATCTTTCTAACAACAGACTTATTAAATTCATCCTGTAAAGAAAACAAAGAAATATACAAATTAATTCCAAACCTATCAAAATTTAGACTGATATAAAGAAAGCAAATCAAATTGAAAACAAGATTAACAATTACATTGAAAACTTCATCCGAATGAACAACTCCATTTCTTACGTCAACATTCATCAGTTTTGCTTTATTCGCAGAAATAGAAAAAGAATTAAAATCCAAAGATTTTCCAGGTATTAAAGTAATCTTCACTTTTCCCTTTTTAACTACTTCATTCTCAGCTAAATTGCAATCCACGGAAGACAACTAAACGGGATTAAAACAGAGAAAAACATAAAACATCATCCAAAAAAGCCCAAAAGTAAATCACTCAAAAGGACAATAGTAATAACAACAATAAATACCCTAGAGCAAGCAGCATTCTCATCCCCTTTCTCTCTTTCTTCAGTAGCCACACTTCCAATTCCATCTTCAAGCGTAAGATCATGAGAAGACGAGACCAAGCCATCACTACCTTGCCAATCATCTGAAAAATATTAAACAAATAAAAACGAATCAACACAAACAGGAGAAAACGATAAAGAGTATTGGAGCCCTGCGCATTCCGGATAATCACAAATCATTAAATAAAACTGATTTTATCGTATAAATTCAACAACTACTATTGAATGCACCTATATGTCAAGCCAGTGATTAGAATTACCTGAATTAGTTGAAACGCATTGATTTATCTCCAAATTAACAGCCTCAAAAGTATTCCTTTCACCTTCTTTCCTTTGAAATCCTCCTTCTAAAAATAGAAAACGTTCAAAATTATTAACAGAAAAACTCATAAAATTGCCAAAAATGAAATACTCAAAATATTAAATTGACTTACCAGATTTAAAAAATTTCAATCGCCTTTCTCTAATCGATTCCCTTAAACAATCACCATCATTCTAAAAATTTCAAAGAAATCAAAATTAAATTCTCATTTAAAACACAAAGAAAATTAAATAGAAAATCATGAAAACCACCTTATTTTTGTCAAAACCAGAACTTTCACCACCCTATAATACAAAGTTTAAAACGAAATTATTATGAAATCAACCAACATACATTATTACAGAATAAAACACTTAAACTGAAATAAATCTTTACCAAAACAAAGCCAGTATCACTTTCATATTCAGAATCAGAAACATCAGAAACAGGCTAAAATTGAGAAAATTATTCACAAATTAAGATAACAAAACAAAATTTAAAACGCGATAAAATCGAATTAAAATTTCCAAGTCAAAGTACCTTTTTAATTTTCTTCTTTCTTTTCCCCTTTTTAAGAATTGCCCCTTTCGAAACTTCCTTCTTAACCATTCTTAGCAAAATCACAACTTTCACTCAATTGGGAATTTCACAAATAATTATTTGACTAAATAGTCAATTAATGCGGACAAAAGCTTAATAAAATAAAACTTTAAAAGATAATATTCTCTTCAAGAGGATAGTTTTATGCAAACATTCAACTACAAACCAAAAAGCGTACTAAAATATGGAAACTGTAACCCACGCAGTGTCCCATATTATTACAAAGTAGATTTGAAAAATAAACCAAGGCTTGATTTTCTAATATAAGCCAAAATAAAATTCATCTTTCAAGAAAAGGTCACCCTTTTCTTAAAGAAACCCTTAAAACAAAGGATTCTTTCATAAATAAATACAACCAAAATGGAGCGAAGCAGCTACTTTAAGCAGCCAGATTGAGACAAGCTCCTAAAAAGATCCTCTTGAAACACACATGGAAAAGGCAGCAAGCTGGCTTAACCACTAGCTTGTAATTTTGTAACTTTGCAAGTCTGTCTTACTTTAAAGCCTTTGATGGACTAATATCTTTGTTAAAGCCTTACTACATTACAGCAAAAATCCAATTTCTGTAAAATTATTCGCAAATTTGCAAAAATTAATTGTTTAATCCTTGTCTGAAAGCTAATTAATTCCAAATGACTGCAAACTACCATATGATACAATTCAAGAATTTATAACAGTCACTTCCAAAGGCGAAACCGTTACATTAATATTGCTGAAAACCTATAGACCAAACCAGGTTCAAGAGCAATAGTTCTGTCAATTTTGTTAAAATCCGTTAAACCATTTTGGCTTCAGTAAAAACGGACGGACAGACTAACATACTGTTTTCAAGACTAGTTTTTCAAGCTAGCAATAAAACAAATTTTATAAAACTCCCTCTCTTTCCAAAATAAACGGTAGTAAAAACCATTAATCGACTAGCTGAAAGAACTTTAGAAACTTTACCAAATTTTGTATAAATTTGCAATTAAAATTGCAAAAACTAGTAACATATCCATAATCAGTAAATCCTTGCGGATCAAATGAAATACTACATGAAAATATACAAATTCTGCAAAATTTGCAACAATTCGCAAAACTGATTGCATATTTGAAATCAGTACCTTTGAATTGCTCTAAAACAACAAGAATATTACTATACAAAAATTCCATAACCGTCTCTTGTAACAGCAAAAACCGTTAGATCAAAATTGCTGAAAAACAATAGGCATCTTACAAAATTTCCATTTATAATTGCATACCAAATTTCGTTTAAATCCGGTTAAAACCGTTCGTCTAAATTCGTCCTTATTGACATATCGCACCCACAGACGGACAGACAGACCACCAAACCTAAACCTATACTAGCTTCACTGCGTTCAGCTAGCATTAATATTTGGTGAAGAAAGAATGGATACGAAACCATTATACATTGATTGAAAACAGAAGTTCAACTCCAGACCATCCTTCAAAAGTCATTTCTTTTCCTTAAAGAAAATAAAATTGAAGGGACCGGCAATATTAAACAATAAAACCCTCTATTTTTCAGAAATGGAGACGAGAAGGGAAAACAATCTGATACTGTTATGAAGCAACAACTCCCATCATTTTGAGACTAAAAATAAATAAAAAAATGGAGCAGAGCAGAATAAAATCTACTTTGCCTTAAGTTTTAAAACAATCCTTCCTCTATTGAATGAAATGAGGTTTTAAATTCTAAATACATTCATGCAGTCACTTATTTTCTCACGAAAAAGCAAAGTGGCTACTATTGAAAAACACATTTAAATAAATTTCTATTTTGTCAAAGGATAAAATGGATTCAAAACTCATTTTAAACCAACAGACAAAATTCATTCTTAGAAAATGAAAGAAACGAAGTATAATAAAAATCTATTTTGTTTCAATCCTAAAAATAAGTCATCTTATTGAGATGCATTCTTAAACTTTTCTTTCTTCTATACAAAATCCAATCCCTAACCGTATATTGCCATGGAAAATACGAATGGATTAATGAGATGGATATCCAAAATATTCATATTTCAACATATACAAAATAATGGTATAAAGAGGAATTGCCAAAGAAATGTAATTTGAGCAAGATTTAAAATTTGAAAATACAAAAATGAACCAAATATTCAAAAAATTTTAAATTTAAGCTCAAAACTCCTGAAATAAATGTTATAATTTGTACTAATTATACTAGCAGAAATATAATAAACATTTAACCTCGATGAAATTTGAGAGAGAGTAATTGAAGATGCTACTCCGAAAACAAACTGCCCTGGGTCTTAGTATCCTTTTACTATGACAAGTCGGGAAAATAATAAAACATTCTTCTTCAATTATGGAACTTTAAAAATTATCTACATTCAAAACGAGAGAGAAAAATGAAGAAAATAGTTTGCAGTCGTTATCCCAGCCGTTGTAAAATCATGACTCCTCCATATTAAACTGAAAATACGAAATCTGAACAAAATTCGGCAAAAGATAATTTTAAAGACTTTAAAAGAGAGAATATTACAATCGGGATAAATAGTGAGGAGAAAAGAATTTTTCTCAATTGACGGAAATTGGGCCCAAAAATTATAAAACAACAAAATACATATAATTCCGTCAAACGGGATTTTCTTTCATTTCTCTCACTCCCACACTCCAGCTCCTTTACACAATTACTTTCATTTAAAACAGAGAAAAGTACGATGATGATGAAGGGTACAGATTTGAGAATTTGAGAATTCACCCCAACCAAAGCAGTGAAAAACTTGAAAAATAAGCTGAAAGCCCTTTTACACCCCCAACATCTTCCATAGCAAAGAAACTTAAACAGTAGTAATAAATAGATATAAAACAGCAAGCCTGTTTATATACATAATGAGAAAATTGTAATTTCTGCAGGTTTTCACTATCCTTCAATCATTGTTGTTGCACACTGTGGAAATGTTTTGAGCCCTTACCTCCATAATATTTTCATAAATGGCATCTCCAGCTAGAAATAAATAAATCATTCATATGCTTAACAACATCTTCCAATGAAATTTTTAAATGAAAAGGCATAAATAAATTAGGGCTCACTTTGACTAAAACATCCCAAAGTAAGATCATATCATCATCTTCTCTCCCACATGAAACAATATTGAATAAACTGATATAGTGAAAATCCTGTCAAAAGGAAAATTCTTGATAACACCAAAGTTCGCATAAAATCGTGGAACTACTACAGAATCAATATTCTCATCAACAAAATCCGAACAAACTATCATCGTTATTATCCGTTACAAGGGCTATTTACTTCATTGTAAGTATGATGGCAGCATTTTTCTAAGATGCTTACAATTGAGCTGCAGGGTCAGCGAGTTGATCTAAAGCTGAATAATCAAAGACGAAGTCTAGTTATTTTAAACTAAATTGACCAAGTTAACAACAATGATAACCATCCATTATTAAACATACAAACAAACCATCATGATAACTGTTTAAATCATCTCCACTGTTTTCCTCCTTAAAACAAGAGCGTAAATTGTATGAATTCTTAATAATCTTAAAGGCAGTATGAAATTACGTACACAACTACTTGAAAACCTGCTTAAGATGAAATAAAAACCATAATTTTTGGCTGAACAAGAGCCAAAAGTATCAAAATACTGAAAGTCAGCTCTAAAGCAGTTGTAGCATTATAATGCAATCCCAGTCATTATAATAATACTTCCTTGACTAAAATTGTGACAATTGTATTTTCTTCAAAGAAGAAAATCCATATAAAAATTCGTTAACAAATCATAACTCTCACTTCCTTCAAAAGTGACCGTTAAATTCATCGTGTGAGATCACTATTCAGATATATTCTGAACAATCTAACCATTCAGATCTATTCCAATGCAAATTAGTCATTTCAACTCATTCTACAAGAACTGCTGCAAAAATCAGTTTAAAAACCTTCATAAAAGCTCTGACCAGCCATGAAGTAGAAAACTGAAAAGAAAGCATATTATTTTACAACAACAAGCTTAAAAACTTGCTCTCCATACATTATTTCAGTTACAAAGCTGGTAAGCAAACGAAAACGAGCTCATATCATTCTAAAGTGAGAAAAGAAAACAAGCAAGAATATGAAATGCACTCTTTAAGGTTCAGTGGGAAAAGGGAAGGAAAGATGTACTGACAGAAATGAATTTTAAAACGAGTGAAAAACAAAACTCACAGCACAACATCACACCAATCTTCTCTTATTTTTTCCTTCCTTATAATTCCATACAAATACCCACACAGTAAAAATAAAGTTCTAAAGGAGAATCTAAAGCCATAATGAAGCTCTGTTTGAAAGATCAACTAAAGCAGAAAGAACGGCATCTCATTCAAAAAGATCAAAGCAAAAGCAAAGTAAATAAAATATTTTGCTAACGTCCGTCAATAAAATTTCTCCAAAACGATTGATATCATCAAATCATTCACCTGTTTTCGTAATGCTTAAAACTTAAGAAGACAGAGAAAATGATGAGCAGAGTAGCAAAAGTTTTACCACCCAAAGTAATTTCATCTTAATATTCACCAAGTAAAAATAGTTAAACTATAAACTAACACCACCACTTGAGAAAAATACTACGTTGCAAGTGAGCCACCACCACCATCATCATCTCGCAAACCGCTACTGTTTAAAGCTGAAATAATAGGCAAACTTTCTAAACATCTACATTAGTTTAAATGAAGGGTCAACACAATAAAATTCGTGTTAAATCAAAAGAGCTAAAGCTGATTTTCAGAAATGATCTAATAATTATGCTCATTAAACTTGCGTAAAAACCTGCAAATCTTATAAATTATCAAATGAAGACGGATTAAATGTCGCAATAAAATAAAATTCAGTCATCTTAACAATCACATAACAAAGTCTTAAGTTAATAAATTACAAAATTATCCGTATCTAAAGTGCCAGTTATGAAGTCGAACAACTGACAACTGAACAAAATAAACTTCTTATTTTACTCTCTCTCTCATCAAAATAAATTCATTCTCCTGTAATTTACAGAAATAAATTTATTTCATCACCTCCCTCATTTCCTATACAAAACGGCACAAGGAAGAAGGAATGAAAGTTTAAAACTACAAAACTAATGTAGATAGTACTACATCTCCCTTATCTCTCTTTGAAAATAAAAGATGTTATTAGAAAAAAATAACCCTTGCATGATAAAAATACTGAAAGAATCAAGAGTGATGAGAGAAAGCAATAATTCTCCCTGATCAAGAGAAATCAATGCTTACATCACTTTCACTTGCACTAGAAAACATAAAAATGTATAAGTTCAACCAAAATAAAATGGTTAATTGAAACTTTAAGAAGATATCCACTCACTTGATCTCACTATTCAACTAAAATTATATAAATGAGTACCGGTGTCCAGATTAAAATAAAATAAAAATTGGAAGTTAAGTATTCCTCTTAACATAAAATAATTCCAATAAATTAAGTTCCCTAAAGGAACACTATAAAATTGCGATGGCAAATAAATTATGAAAAATGCAATAAATACCCGGAGAGTAACTAGGAATCTCTTTAGGTAGCCACATGCCTTAATAATACCTCGAGAGTAACTATGAATCTTCTCAGGTAGCCATATGCCTCGCAAGACTACTAATTAAGTATGCCAATTAATTCCCCTCGACTATTATTTCACTATTCGGAACGGAATGTGATATAATTTAAAACCTAGATGCACCTTACAATTAATTAAAATAAAACGATATCGTAAAGAGGGACAGGGAATGGAATTGCTAACAGTATTCTTAATTAAGAACTGGATAGTATCCCATAAATAAAAGGAATCAAAGGGCTCTATGGTATGGCAAAAATAATAAAATTATAATAATTAACACAGAATCAGCTAAGATTTCTATGTAAAACTCACTGAATCCTTAATTCAGAAACAACTACTTTAAAAGACCATTAATATTGGCAAAACTTTCTAGTTATTCCACTAGAACCCGCTTGGCCAGCGTTAATAATAATAATAATAATAATAAAGAAACTATCAAACTCGACTTTCAAACACTTTCATTTAACTATACTTCATAAGACAGCTTTTATAAGTGCACGTATAAATGCTGTTAACTCCAATTAAATCCTGTTGTTACCACCACATCAATCTATAATCCATATTTAAAATTCGATTACAGTCAACAATAATTTAGACCATTCTAAAGTGACTCGAAGAGTAGCTGTTTATGAAGAATGCGCAACTTTATGAACGGTTATACCTGAAAAGTTCATTTTTAATCAAAATTTTCCTTTTTCAAAATTATATGTTAATTCCTAAAGTTTGACTTGGTGTGCCAAAAGGATTTTAAATAACCTTTCTACTACTTTTCTACTACTATCTCTTCATAAAATATTATTCAATTAATATTCAATAGCCACTAGATTACAAGAAATAAATTAATCCTCAAAAGAGTTGATATACATAAACTAAAATAATTTACTAATTTCCTCTATAAAGAGATGACAAGAACATGATATACAAAATTAATTTATCAATTTCCTCTATAAATCGTATAATATTATTCAATACAATAAATCGATTCAATATCCTCTATAATAAAGAGATGAATGAAACTTATCAAAATACAAATAATATTAACCAAATAATTATGTGCTACTAACTGATTTCGGATGACGATTCGTAAAATATCAGACCAAGCATACTGGATATTCTATACCGTACTCACCGCTAATTTTCTAATAAAGATAATGCTTATAATTACATTTTCATAAAATATTACTTAGGAAAAGCATCATTGTTACTTTCACAGGAGAATCATTTAAATATATCAATATAATACATGAATACAGCATAAAAATTTAGACAGGAGCATTCACGAGAACCATCATAAATAATTTACAAGCATATATTATGCAACAGACAGAGACAAAACTCATTTAAAAATTTTATACCTGTCAAATTAACCTTCCTAATTTTCCTTTTCCACAAATAAATAATAAAGTATTTAATGTTATTTTATATGAACAAATTAAGTTTTTCAAAACATCAGACAATATTAAAAATAATTGTTAATTCTAGGTTAATTAATTAAGTACGGCTTTGATCTCTTTATAATTAATTTTCTGTGTATTATGTCGACAAACTAAAAAAATAAAAAAGGGTGACCATACTATATAACATCCAACATTACATTAAATAGAGTAATCAATTACATCCGATTATGTAAACAAAGGTAATAATTGCAAGAACGAATCAACAAAAATACTCCATCAGTAATTTTTCTTCAGTACCTTTTCCAAAGATCAATCAAACACCGTTATAATGAATTAGAATTCTTCGGCAGGGACTCCGAAGCTCGCGATGGGGGAGAGTATGTTATGAACCAAAAATATTTTCATTTGTAAAACTATGGGCTAAATTTTATCTGAAGGATGAAATGCAAAATGAAAAGAAAAATTCAAACATGAACTTGAAATAAGCAATAGCACACTCCAAAATCAGATTAAACCTTTTTCTTCAACCCCTTTTCGTCCCTTTCCATTTCTACAAAAAGTTAAAAATACTATCTAAAGGGAAACAACCTTTGAATTTTTAAAAGTCAAAACCAAACAACAACTTTATGCAAACCATATTCTTTTCTTCAACCAGAAAGTGTGATGAGGCGAACAGAGCAGAAGACTGTTTCTCTACCAAAAACAGTGAAAGAGTCGAATGATACAGAAAAATAACACACATGTACGTAGTAGCGAGTAAAGCTGTATGTGTCATTTCTCATTCAGTAAAAACCGAAAAGAGAGTCAAACGTTACTTACCAACAACATCCCAGTTTCTCATTCACTCTACAAAAACTTCCTTTTGTAAAAAGAAGATGAGAGCTACGATCTACTTCTTAGAATTAAAAACTAGCCACGGCACGAAATACTTATTTTTATGCAATTAACCACCTACAAACGTTTTGTTTTACATGTTCTCTCAAGTACGTATGCCACATCAATTTTAAAAGCCTCAATGAAAGAATTAGTCAGTTTAAATAATTTATTAAACCTTATTACATATCAATATTAACATTCTTTTATTCCCCCTTTTCCAAACTTATAAAAGAAAAGTAAGCAATTTAAATTATTCCAAATTATAATAAACTATTTTCACCAAAATTACATAATTATTGTTTTATCCCAGAAATATAATTTACTTTCCAAATACTAAAGAAAAAGTCAACAATCCAATTAAATCCCATTTTAAAGTTCAAATTAAGTACAGCAAAACTATAACAAATTCATCATTATTATTCATTTACTCCTTCACTAAAATCATTTATTAAAAAGATCATTTCAAGTCAGTTCAGTCCATTCGTACAAAGTTTCTCCGGCACGCCATGCAAAGAGAATGACATGTAGATTATTACAAAACCAAGCCGGCACACATGCAAAGATTGAATTGCTACAAGAGACTGTTTAACTAAAAAGAAACGTACTTAAGCTCTATTTACCGTCCTTAAAATCAGGATGAGCGAGACGGGAAAGGGATCAAAGAATGAAAATGATAAAGTAAAAAGATCAAGAAATGAAATGAAATGTTATCGCTCATGTCAGTTTGCCATATTATATCAATCTACACCATCTCGCTCTCCATACCTTTTGTAAAAGAACAGAAATCAAAAAGAAGAAATGAGGTGGAGGCTCGGTCAGCTAAACTAAAACGGTGCATAATTAAAGTTAATCATTGTCATATAGCTCTTGCCGTCTCTGAAAAGGAAGTGGAGCGTGTCGGTGGAAAGAAGGCAAGAATGGGAAATTATAAATAAGGGAGAGAGAGTGGCAGTCAGGATCAGTCGGGTATTAGAGAGATTAAAGATCACAAATTGTAAATTTGTAATAATTTCATTTGACCCCAATCAATTCCATAAGTAATTCTTAAATGCAATAGTCCAACCAAGTCATGAAAGCGTTATAATTTAAAGAGGAATTTTGCCAAACAGTTTGTATAAATAGATTGGTAAAATTTCTCCGAGAATTATTTTTCTTATCTCCCTTTGAGATATGAATAGATCCGAAATACAAGGCACATTTCCACTTCTGGTGTTCGTTCTTGTAATTATTGCTTTTGTACTATGGAGAAAGTGTTGTCTTTACAAAAACTTTAAAAATGAAGAATCAGTGCAATATACTTTATTAAGCAATAATATATAAAGTGAAAAATATTATGTGAAGTGTAATCGTCAGATTCTATCATTAAATTACAAGTTACCCGAAGACGGGTATGGCGCCCAACAATCAAACTGTCTATTAAACATTTATTTATTTCCGGTTAAGTGAAAGCATCGAAGTAAACCTTACCGAATAGCGATTACCTCGAGATTGAGAATCATCGTGATTTACCGACTTGAATTAGCCTCGCTATCATAAGTATATCCAGCATTTGGCATCATGAATTAATTATTTACAACTCGCCCAAATCAGCTGGTTTAGTAAATCCGGTATGGTAATAATTACTAATACGAGGAAAGAAACTGTTTGATTGCTTGTTCGTTATCTACCTGGGATTTACCTACGCTCGTAATTAAATTAGTCAGTCAAGG
>JAANSO010001507.1:0-16701 GCA_036507315.1 Lepidocyrtus fimetarius | reverse complement strand
TCCTGTTTGAACTGACTTGGAATAAGAATTTAACCTCATTATTCCGTGGCTTTCCAAAAGTTTACTTGGAAATTTGCCATTTTATATAACATTGTCATTTGTGCTATTCTGCGATTTTCATAAACGCAAAAGACCTTCTCAAATGAGATTTTCTAGCTTCTTCAAAAAACCTATTATGCAGAAACAAATTTACAATCTGAAGCTCACATGAATGGGTTTGTTCCTGTCCACTACATCATATCTTTGCTCACAGGAGGATCCTTTCCTCTATTTCATCATCTTCTTATTCTTGGTATTTCTTATCAAGCGCATCTCCATTCATATCATCTCGTTCCAAAACCTGGTTAAGCCACCGCCTCTTTCCATTTTCTCTTTTTGTGGAACGATTTCCCGCATGAATGAGCCCCCATTTTATACACAAAATACATCAGACTAAATCTTTAGTACAAAAACAAAAAAAAACTTAAAATGATGAAAATAGGGATTCTGCTTCTACTGATGATGATGGCTGATATTACTATGAACATGAATTTAACCAGCTCATACATTTCTTCACTAGCAGCAGCAACTACAACACCACTATCCAAATTTTGTACTTACTTTGATCTTTTCTCCGTTTTTCCTCCTTTTTGTTCTTTCTTTCTCTACTTATTTTAATTCCTTCCTTCCATTTCCCATATTCCCAACATAGTTTACGTATTTATGTACGCGTATTTATTAAAAAAGAAGAATGAAGAAAACGCTCCAGGAGTTTGGTTGCTTCTTGGATATCTCCAGTAACGAAGTTTTTATTTAGAACAGAATAATCAACAGCATCAACACCATCACCATCATCAACAGCAAGAAAGGAAATGCTCTCATTTTTCATTTTCTTGCAAAATTTTCCTTTTTTATCATTATCATTCATTTTGTCCTAATTTTGCGCTTTTGCTCTTTCTGTAATAGTACCTATATGGTTTAATTTTATACAGCAACACTCTCCTCCTTTCTAATGGAAACGTCTTTTGTAATTTTTTCTTCTCTTTAGGCGTAATCAACACACTCGTTGCATTCATTTAAAAACTGCTGACGCCACCACAACAACGTCATCATCATCGTGAAAACCGCCACATCCACTTTTAGCAGCAGTTTCTCCAAAAACCAACAGCTCTGCATAATTACGTTCCGCTTTCTTTTCCTACTTTTTAAATGTACTTAATTCACTCTTTCCATCTCTTTACATGGCAAAGTTAAATTACGAATGTGTAACAGAGTTCTTCTTTTCATGTATTTTCAAAAGCCAGCATAATTTTCAACCCAACTAACTTTCATCATCATTTCCACAAACAGACACGATATAAACTAGACAGAAGAGAACAAAAGAAAAGAAGAGTAAAAGTGGACTCCTCTTTTGTTTCCTTCTCTTTCATTTACATACAAGAAAAAAAATGGTTTTACTTGCTTTTTCTTAATAACTTTGCTTTGTCCTTCATTCGTCACTTCTTCATCTTCTCCTTCATTGCCATCCTCATCGTTAGCACAATGATGGAGCTACGTCTTTCAACTGCAATTCCCAACATGATTTTTTCAACTTTCTCTTCCTTTGTCTTTCTCCATCGTTCTTTACTTTAATCACTTTCCTTTCAGTCGGATACTTGCTTTAATCTTTATACCAAAGCGGAAATGAACAAACTAAAAAAAATGTACACACAGGCTTTTCAAGTATACTTTGCATGAAAGCTAGTAGGAATAGTAGTAAACTTTTTTGTATTTTGCATCGTTATTAAGTTTAGAGAATGAAAGCTTTTGTTTCCTTTTCATAAAGAGCTGGAAATCGGTGAACTTAAAACGGGAGATGATACTAACGAGCCGTATCTATCTTTTTTCTTTGTCTCCCATTTTGAAAAAAAGTCCGTACATTGATGATGATAATGATAATCAACACATGACAACGACAAAATTTTGTAAGCTGGGCTTTGTACTGATGACCTTGCTGTTTTTACTTAAGTCAACGTATTGATTTGATTATCTTCTCGGCTTGATCTCAGCCTTTTTCTCGAGTATAATGAATGAAAGTTGGTAAACCAGACCAAACTATGGTAGCAGAAACACAAAACTAACCCAAAAATCCAAAAGGATTTTTTGGGCCTTTTGAACGAATTTAAGCTAATGGTTGACTAGCCATAAAAAATAAATGGGATGGGGATAGGAGGAGGAATAACATGTCGTTTGGAAAAGTGTTGATAAGCTTATGTTGCCGTCATCGCAAAATTTGATGATGAAACTTCGTTAATATTTGAAAAGGCGCTTTCTTCAAAACCAGTTGAAAATGATATGCTAAAGCCATTGTCAATTTTCCTTCATGGCTCATTATCCAAGCTTTACTTCCACTTCATATATTCCCACAAAAAGCAATGAGGAAAGGAATGTACATATATGGCATGTTATATGAGAGGACGATGATAGAAACGGCTGTTTAATATAAATACAGAAATAAATAGAATGTTTCTCTAAAGTGTTTGATGAAATGAAACATAGTAAGGATTTAACGATTCGGAATAAAGTGTGTGGATCCGATTATGTGAAATCGGAAGAAGAACAATTCTTCTTCACTATGTTTTGAAGAGGAATACACAACAGAGGCTGACTTAACAGAACATTCATTCTTAATGTGATGGTGATGGCAAAGAGGAAAGCAATATGATGAAGAAGAAGGGAGAAGGAGTAGAAGGCCCTCCGAGGCACAAACGGGAAATGTGAATGCGAGTCTGAACCAACAAAAAATGAAAAGTGTCGCAGTCAGCATTACCATCAGCAACAGCAATGAAACAACCACACAAGGAGTAGTGGCTTTGGAGTGGAACTAGCAGAACAAGATTAGATAATATTTTAAGAGAGAAACAAAATGAAGGGAATCAGCAAACAGTGAATGAGTTCATTAAACTCCCAAATATATCCCTTTCCTATGTGTTTTTTGTGCAGAAATCTAACTAGCGTACTAAAACTAATGCAGGTACAATCTAGTAATGAGAACCCTACAATAATTGCATTTTGAAGGATATTTTGTTAGAAAAACGAGAAATTTTCCCAAATTGCACACGTACAATACAAACAGATAAGTTCATAAAGTAAAAAATACTCGTTTTGTTTGATTTTGTGGCGGCGGCGGTATGAAAAATATAAGCACAGAGAGAACGAAAGGTACATATTTGCTGTATCAGTGTCCTCCAGGCAATAAACTGGATAACTGAATGAGTCAAAAAGGAAGTAGCACTATTTTCTCTCTGTTCATTCTTTCCCAGGCGGTAATTCAATTTACATGACGCAATTTAATGTAAAGCTGTGTTACAACAAAAAAGTATGATAGAGAAATGGCAAAGCAAGGAACAAGCATACATTGGCAAAAAGCATTGCAATGGAAGGAAAGTTGGAAGTGTAATACCCAAGGGAGTCAGAAAATGAGAAGTGTTCCACCAATTTCACCAGGGACAACAAAGAATGAGAGAGACAATGTTCCATTTCGTACCCACTTTATACTCACTTTTGCCCATCCACAAACCTCCGATTGGATTTTCTCTTTCCAAAACTGGGTTTACGAGTAGAACGGAATCAAACAAATAAAGCGGGACTTTGTTCCCTTTTCTCATTCTCTTTAATCTTTATCTGCATTAATACAGCTCACGTGCTTAAAAAGCACAATCTGGAATCATGCTCTCATCTTCCTCTACACTTTACATAACTTTTTAAAACAAAGCAATGAAAGAAATATGGTGGAAAGAAAAGTAAAGTTGCTCTGCTGCTCTTTTCCTCTTCTTCATCATCTTTTAAAATTCATACAAGTGTAAAATTGCTTTACTTTATAATAATTCTCCTTCTGCTTTTTCCTCCTAAAACTTTCTTGTTTCGCTTTGGAACTACTTTTCTCTTAAATATTTTTTCAGATTGGTTTACAGATTGCACAAATTTAGGCAGCAGTGAAGTAGAAAAAAGAATTGGGTAGTAAAGGCTTCGACTTCCTGTTTCCTATTTTGCTGAAGTTGCAGCACTTTTCAAAATTTCCTGGATGGTATAACTGTAGTTAAATTTTCTTCTCGGATAATTTCATATTTATTCTTGCAAAAGCGACATTAAATAAGCTTTAGCGCCACCATCACCTTTTCACCCACCATTCAAATTCTCTTTAGTAACTTTTTAGCTTCGGGAATCCGGTTTGTATGCTTTTGCTATTGTAGATTAAATATATAAAATGGATATACACTTAAATAAGCTTTAACGCCACCATCACCTTTTCACCCACCATTCAAATTCTCTTTAGTAACTTTTTAGCTTCGGGAATCCGGTTTGTATGCTTTTGCTATTGTAGATTAAATATATAAAATGGATATGTACATACCATATACTAATGCTAATGATAATATACATAACTTTTCCATGCTTCTTTCCAAAAATATGTTTATCTTTGGCTGTTCTTAAAAAAATATCAAAGTTTAAGATCAGAACCTAAGACCAAAGTAAACTATCTTTAGATGCCCACCTCNATCAAAGTTTAAGATCAGAACCTAAGACCAAAGTAAACTATCTTTAGATGCCCACCTCTGTTGCATTTTCCGTGACATTTCACACGGCCTTGTTTTGTTAACAAAAAGATCACATGCTCCTTGCTTATGTAACTTTAGCGATTTTGAACCACAGGAGAAAAAAACAAATCTTGTGCTTTAGCTAAAAAATTAAAAACTAAAATCCCGTTTGGAGAACAAAGATTTGGGAAAGAACTTGGAAAAAGTTTCTTTTCTAAACTGAAACTGGGTCACTTTTTGTACTTTACTTAACGTACTTGCATAACACAGCAAGACGGAAGCAGGAAAAGCTATTTCAAAATAGATTTGTCCCAATTTTAAAGGTTTAATTTTGCTTGCCTGCTCCATCCGTGATTTCGTATTCTTTATTATTAATACAGCATTTTAATTCATTTTGAATTCATGCTTCTCATCATCAGTCACGGTTGACTGGAATAAACCAAGGAAGTTTTGTACATTAGTGAAATGTAGTTCACCACCACAGTCACTGCCAGTTCTAAAGAGAAAGGTTTGATGACGGTGTTGTGAAAAGCAGATTTACCCTTGCTCATAAGCAAGGAAGCTAGGAAGAAATAGAAATGAATGGCTAAGCGTCACTTTATGGTCACCACGATACGCTCAAAGCAAACTTTTTATAATTTTTCACATTATGAGAAGCAGCTTTGAGTAAACAAACTAGTATACTATAATGAAATGTACATACTGCATATTATCATAGAGATAAATATGTCTACCTAGTTAGTAACATTAAATAAAGTAGGGGAATAGGAGCTTCCATAAGTTTGCTTCCCTTGTGTGTTTTATCAAGATTATGCAGATGTGTGGTCAGGAGAAAGAAGAAGAACGAAATAGGGAAGACGAATAGACGAAAGAGTGGAGTGGGTGAAAGAAAGACAGAAAAGTAAATCCTGTTTGTATCGCTCCGTTCCTCTATCCCTTTTTCTGATGTTCACGGCTGGTTGAATTCTACAATAACTTAAGAGAAAGTTAAAGTGAGAGATAGTAGGGCAAGTGTAGAGAAGCAGAAGGACGTATTGCTAATGTAATGATAATGTAAGCTTTAGAAAAATACTTACAACGTGTCAATCAATGTAAGCATCCAAATCATTTGAAGAAACCCAAACAGAAGGCTTCTTGTTTGTACTTGTGCTCCTTTCCAATAGAAAAAGGAAATTCTGCTATACTTAACATAAGACCGTTATAGAATAAAAAGCTCTTCTGATTTTGAAGGAAAGGAAGAAAATCCTCTTAATTTAGATAAGTCCTTTCTTACTAGGTAGTAGCCCTACTTAAGTCCCTATCTGTCTACATTTTTTGCAAAAAAGAGAAAAAAACAAGCTGTGAATAAACACAGAGTTTTGTACTATAAAGATAAACGCAAAAAGCATTACATAACTAAAATACAAAAAGAATGTGAGAAAAGCTCTTAAAAACTGGAAATGTGTCTATCATGGAGTAAAATAAAAAGCAGAGGTTTTCTTGCTTCAAACTGAACTAAAGAAATCTGACATACTTTTTCTTGTTAAGAAACGAAAAGGGAATTGAATTGGAAATTTTAGCCAAAAAGAAAGAACCGCACATCGACCCCATTTCTCTTTTGGTATTTAAAAGAACAAGATTTTCTTCAAAGTTTATTCGATATTTGTTTCTTTCACTAAAATGTGTTTTGAGCTTCATGCGTGCTTTTCTCCCGTCTTGAATGAAAATGAATAACTTTGTTCTATCTTCCGATTTAAAAATTGTGAATGTGTATTTTTTCTCTGAAAGATAAGAAAAACTTTATTCTGCCTCTTTGGAAGGTTACCCTAGTAGAATATAATAATCTGAATAGTGGTATCAGACATCATTGAATAGTATTGATCATATCATTCCAATACTTTTGCTACTTTCTTGATGTGATGTGATCAAAGGAACTTGTTCTTTTTCTGAATTTCTACGTTCTCTTCTTTCTTTCAATGAGGTTTCCCAGACTTTGTTCTTTTTTGAGTAAAATACATTTGTCATCTTTTTTGTCTTTTCTGTACTCTACAATTCTCCTTTTAACCTCATCACATCCACACATTTCCATTTTTATCCGAAACGCTTTGAAAAATAAGTAAAAAGAAGTGCGAGTAAAATACTTGACGGATGCAATTCTCTGTCTCTCTCTGTCGATGAAGGAAAACTTTTTCATTTCGTTTGCTTTTCTGCGTGAGCTCGTCTATGCAGCACCTCCACTTTCTCCATTCTACAACATTTTTTATTCCACTTCACTTCTCAAATCTAAATCCATTTTTTAACTTTTAAGGAGTAAAATAAGGAATAAAGGATGCCCGACTTATTTTTTTAAAAAACGAAACTTTTTTCAGCTAACGCTTCGTACGTTTCCTATTCATTCGTTCATGTCCCACATTTTCCAATTCAGACCGTTATCTCAAAACATTTTATTGGTCACGTCACGTCATCCCAAAATTTATTTTTACATGAAAATTATTTGGAAGCGAGGTGGTAGTAGCATTTTCCCTTCCATGTCATGACGCAAAAATATTATGCAAGCGTTATAACACAAATTTAAGCTAGAAAAAAACGTTTCTATTACTTTTTTATTTCAAATTCTCTACATTCTTTCAAACCACACATTTGGCTTTAGACACTTTCCACATGCACAGCATTATTTTCTCATAAAAAATTGCCAATAATGATGACGACGTTGGCATAGTATAGTGGAACCCTATTGAGAGCACGTATTGAAGCTTGAACATTAATTACAATCCGCCTTCATTCAATCATCGCCATCTTCTTATCACACGCAATCTATTAAAAAAGCCATTGCCTCCGTTTGCTTGTGCTTCCTTCTCCTTTTTTCATGAAAGTAACTACCTTTCTATCCATAACAAAACTTTATACTTTGTGTATCTTCTTCCCAAGCATAAAAAACTTTCTACAATAAAATGATGACTTGACAATTCTGCTATGTTATATGTATTCATATGAAAGGGAATAAAGTTATGGAGGTAGCTCTCATTTTAAATATATGGCTACGCCAAATTACTTCCTCCAAGTTTTGTCTAAAAGAGGCGAGCAAGGCAAGAGAGGAAAAATAAGTTAAAAAAGCAAAGCTCTCTATCTTTCTGTGCAAATTTAACCCAACGCATACTGTTCCTTTCATCTAACCTTACCAAAAAGAGAGAAAAAGTTGAGCCATAATGGAAAAAGTGAAGTGTAATAATAACAGTATTATAAAAATGAAAATGGGAAAACCCAAAAGCTACTGCAACTTCCAATTCTACACACTTCTATATAAAAAGAAGAATCCTTAAAAGTTGGTAATAAGTCAACCAACCGTGCCATCCATACACTTTTTTAGTTTACCTTAGCTCGACTCGAGCTTGAGTAACACAGCTTTAGGCTAACAAAAGGAATGAAGAAAAGGAACGACAGAATAAGAATAGGAAAAGAGAAAAGGAAGAGTTCCTGCTGCTACGCCCGTGTTTATATAGACGCTCTGAGATATGATGATATGATACGGTAAGTTTTGCAAAAAAATGAAGGTAATAATAATAATAGCGCTTCCCGTTGGCAGGAGCCTGCCAGCAGCGCTTCCATAATATTTGGAACTAGTAACTAGAAAGAAGCCGAATGAAAGGCAGATCAAGAGTTAGGTGAAGGAAAGAAAAGATAAGTTAAGGGTGGGTACCTCTGTACTCTTAGCTCATTTCATCTCTTACCAATCCCATTTCACTTCAAAAAATATTCCAACTCTTTTCCATTCCTCACATCTATACTTCTTCCCTTGTTTTCTGTCTCTCTGATTTTGGTTTTGAGAGTTGTGTTTTGATTCCGATTATATATGTACATGAGAGAGAAAAAGAGGAGGAAGATGAGGGAATAGAAAGATAGAAGGAAGAAGAGAGAAAAAGGAAGATGATGTGTGGGTACATTGTGTAATCACCATCATAATCATCCTTACTGTTATTATTACTAGAGAGGAGCTCTGAGATAAGAGGAAGCAGGGAGAAAGGGCATAGACAGGAAACTTTGCAATATCTATTATGAAAAATGGGACAATGAATCATACACCCATAAATATTTTGTTAGGGCTTTTGTCTCACTCTTTCTCAGGCAAATATAAAATGTTCCAGCAGCAGCAGGTCGTCCGCTATTTTCTATTCCAAACTGTTTAACCAGCAGCTATAACAGCCACTCTTGAAACGTATTCCGGAATGGTGAAGTGGGACTTGTTTGCTTGAGGAGAGAGTAAGAGCCAAAAAACATCTATTCGTACCATACAAACTCTTCTTCCTTGCAACTACCTTCTCTCCTGAGCAGGTTTTAACTTTTAGCTGGTAGTTCTAGTTTGAGACAAAGGAACCAGTCAGGAAGGCTACAAGGAACTGAACAAATGTACAAGTGTACAAACCTTTTATGCAAAAATAAAGCAGTTTTGGGAAGGGTTAAAACCTTTATGGAACTAAGGATGTAATTGAGCACCTAGATTTTCTCTCTAGCTTCCTGTTCTTCTAGTTTTTAAAATAAACAGTGAAAATTGTAAGGTGGCTTTCCTATTGCGAGTAAAAAAACTAGTACTGTTGAAACAATACTTGGAAAAACATGAACGAACATGGTAATAAGTACGTTTTAGTAGCTTGTAATGCTGCTTAATATATGTATTTAAGTTTTTCATATAATGAAATGTTAGAAAGAAAGGAATTGTCTGGTTCTGCTAGAGGAAGAGAAAAGTCCCATACGTTCTAGTGAAGTGCATGGCTATGCATGACAATCAGAAAATACTTTGAGTGCTTTTTTGTCCTCTTCTTACTGAATTCATTGCTTACATACGGGTTTATTTCAAGCAAGCTCTACTTCTGGACTTTGCACGCACGTACAAGCAAACAGCTATTTTTGATACATTTGTATTATACGTAAAGTAGTAGGAATGTCCCATTTCTTCTCCTGTACCTAACCACTTTCTCTTGTTTCGCTACTTCTGTTTTTTGCTGCAAAATAGTCATACGTAAGTATTATAACAAAAGAAAAATAAGAAAGGTAGAAATATAAGCGATATTGATAGTGTTTTATTTCCTCCTGCCCTAACAAACAGACAAAAACGATAGGGAATTCCTTTTGATAAATTTGCTACAGCTTAAGCTTATGGTGTAATGTTTTTCTAACAGCACAGCTTTTGTTTACCTGCAGTGAATTTTCCCAACGAATGGCAAATATAGGCATCGACTGGGAACAGACAAGGAGGAGGTATTAGATTTGCAAAAAATATATTTTGAGAACTAGAATGGTAGCAGCAAATGAAAAAATCTACTTTGCTTTAAACTCAGGTCACATAAAAATAGAAAGCATATGTCTTCCAGTAACTGCACCACACCGCACCATTCCATAAAATACTTTTTATTTGTAAAAATGCATGGAAAGTATTTCCTCATTCATTCGCAAAATTTACATCTTAATGTGACTAAAAAGAAACCCATAGGTTCTTTTTTTGCTCATTTGCATAAATTCAAATCATCAAAAAACTCCAATTTCTTTTCTAAAAACTTGTAGAGCCGAACATATATGTTAGATGTAGGTAGGACAATGTATTGTGGCAATCAAGAATAATAAGACTTGCACAAATATGCATTTTTAAATCCGCAATACTTTTCTTTTTTTGGTTTGAAGATATGGGGGTTATGCAAAGCATGACTGTTTTGTTATTAGGAACAGTCGAATTGCACAAATTATCGCAACAAGGTGAAAGTAATAGCTAACGACATGCAACATTTGTGCTGACAAGACAGATTTCTGTTTCTTTTGCGACTCAAGCTGCGTTTTAAAACTGGTATCATACAGAAAAAATATTGTGTAAGGAAAAATATATGTACCGACAGATTAATCCATATAATAATAAATGTAAAAAAGTTTTACATCCACAAACACGGAATATGATAAATTTAAGGGTGTCATTTTAAAATTTCCATTTTTTATAAGGTTTCAGCCGCGTGTCAGAAAAGCTTTTTGATTCTGGGTTGAGCACGTTCCAAGTGTTTCACAGTGCAAAGGAAAAGTATGGTATTAATGATGAAAGTCAAGTGTGAAAGTGACGAAAAAGGATATTTATGTCAAACCAGTGGGAAAAGTGGGGTTAAAGGTATGATGCAACTTGCAACTTATTTCCATTTGTAAAAGAAAGACTGGAGAAAAGCGTTTTATTTTAGCTCAAAAGTTTTTGTCATACTTCCGAAAAAATTGGAAAGATGAGAAAAGGGGGACGGAGCGGAGCGAAGGTAATAGTGATTAAAAATGATGATGACAGAGAAGAATGGGAAATAGAGCGATAGCTGTTGATAATGATGATGAATATCTTTTCGTTAGGCAATATTATGGAAACTAAGGTGTCTGTAGTCTACAGAACACGCAGAGAGAAGAAGCTTTATGTATTCACATGTTCGACTTGCTGAGATAATGTAATGAAAATGATAATGACGGGTTATTACATGGAAGGTCTCTTTGGAGTTCAGTTTTTTGCACACACAAGGCAAGGTTGGTGATGGGTGAAGTATCGCTGAGTCTGAAAGTGTAATGAGCTGGTTAGTCACGTTGATGAGAAAAAAGAGAAACTGCAACAGTACATGCTGACAAGTTTCAAAATATCAAAGGCAAGAGAAGGAATATCGCTAGTACGCTGTAGTTGTAGTAGTTTGATGTAACGGCATAATATGTAACGATGATAATAATTATGAGGTTAATCAAAATGGTAATGAGATATTCAGAAACACCAAGAGGAGTCTAGTACAAAATGAGAAGGAAGGAAATTTAATACTTAGTTTAATTAAGTTTGGTATAAAAATATTCATATATAGAATAGGTCAAAGGTGATATCTACATCCCAGAATAATTAATTTTAACCAGACCTGGTTATGCAAAATTAGTTTTTGGCCAATTTCCACGATTAACTTTTTGAATATTCCAAAAACTGAAATCTTGGCCTAAAAAATTGCTGTACTTATTTCTAGTCCATATTTGTATCAAATTTGCCATCTCATTGATGCAATCATCCTATGACGCAATTGTAGCATAACATTGTCAATGCGTGTAGTTACCTGCTCTGCAAGTAAAAAAGAAGAGGCAGAAGGTAGGATCCAAAAATAGAAAAAAGAGTCGCAGGTGAACTGGAAAATGAATAAAATCTGAAGGTTTAACCGTTTACGCATTTGCCATTATTATTGTTATTACATTTCCAATTATTTTCTTTCTTGTTTTATTGCCTTCTATAGAGAAGTATGCTTATATCCTTTGGAATATTTGATCCATTGTTGAACATATTAGCTATCCTAACATTGTCATTTGCGTAGCAATACTATAATGTCTCGATACGCTTCCGTACCAATTTAGGTCAGATTTACACAGAGAAACCAATTTCAATTGGAAAACGAACTAACAGCTGGGCTCTTCTCATCCTTATCCACCCTATTTCAAGAAAAAAGTTAGTTCTCAAGAAAAAATAATGCCAAAGTCCTCAGATGGAGTCACCAGGCTCAAATGACAGATTTACGAAGCCATTTAAGATCGCAGCTTCTAACTTTGTCTCTGCTTTGCAGTATGAATCCTGGAGTAGTAATCTTCATTGTTGCCACGATTAAGTCACTTTCTTATTTTCTCCATCATCATAGTAGGAATTCTCAACTCAACCGCGAAACTTTATTTTTGTGTGCAAAACTACTTTTTACTCAATTTACTTCGAGTGAGAAGTGAAGCGGGACTAAACTAATGTTGCATAATAAAGAAATCATAGAAACAAGCGCGTCAGTCTAAAAAATACCTCTCTGTTAAGCTCAACTAAACTTTCACCCATTTCCTTTCATTGTTTCCAGAGGAGGAAAAGAATAAAATGAATTTTTAACTTGTCCCAAATTTAAAATGTTTTTCTTGGGTTGGAAATTAAGTTGTTATTCCAAAACGAAAAAAGGTTTAAACCAGAGACCTACATAGCAATTTCTGAGGATTTCAAAACTCCCTGGAACAATTCATTTTGACAATTTTAAGTTTATCCATTTTTCTCTACTTCTCTAACAGCCATAACTAAAGTAGACCAATTCATTCCAAATGAAAACTTTGACTTGGATTATGTTCTGGCTTGTTCAAATTTAATTTTTTATTTGATGCCAGGAAGGAAAAGATGGAAGTTTTGCGTGGTTTTACTTTTGCTTGTCTTTTCCTGGATTAAGAATATATTTTCACTAAAGTTTTTTTGTTTGCATTGTAGTAAAAGAGTGCTACAAACATTTAGTTTTTGTGGATTTACGTATTCTAAAAAATAAAGCTCTTAAAAACTTTTTACGCGCTTCACCTCCACTTAACTTTCAATTCTGAAGAGTTTGAAGTTAGTTATATGCGATAGAGTTTAACAAGGAGTACGCGTTCTATTTAGACAATACTAACAACAAAGCTAAAAAATAATAGGATATTCCTCTGGTTTTACAGGGAACTTCTCCCCAGACAGAATCCTGCCTCTATAGAGCATACAAAGAACTTATAAAAACCTTTAAATGAGAAAAGTTCTCCGTGAAAATCCCATTTTCATTGTAAAAATCTGGAGATTCACACAAAAGAGGATCCATTTCTACTCATTTCCTTTATACATTCTTTCTTTTGAAAAATAAATAGAAAATGAATGTAAGAAGAAGGATGGAATAGAAATAGGTTGGAAAAGTGCAAAATAAACAAAACAAAATGGATTGCACTAAACAAAGAACTGAAAATCCAAATGCTTCATTTTTTCCTTGTATTTAACGATATCTTAATCGTTCTTACTTTATAAAATCCAAGGACTATTTGTTTTCATAGATAGTGCTTCCAACTTGTCTTTTCATCCCTACTCTCTTGTTTTAGAAGAAAAATTAGAACCATGGAGGGAGGAATAAACAATTTCTTGTGGAAGTGGCGGTGGATAGAAGATAATGAAGCCTGTGTGGTTTTAGTGAATGAATGCTACACTCAATTATATTTGTATTAAACTAAATGAAAGAACTATATTTTTGGTGTTTAACAAAAGATAAAAAGGACAAGAAGTTGGAAACAAAAGCTTCACTTTGAGCTAAGATTTAAAAATGTCCTAAGAAAATATAAATGTGCCCACGCAGACCAAAATGGATTAAGAAAAGGAGAGTTAAAAGGATTTTAAAATGTTTATATTTGTACTTTATTTGCATTTTACTGATTTTAAGGAAAGGAAAAATAGAAAATGGAGGCAGAAAACGTAGTAAAATCTGTTGTAAAAACTCAAGTTGTGGAAGAAATTGGCGAAAAATGGAAAGACAGCGACATGGCTTTTAACGGATTTGTTATTCTTGTAGAAAAGAAAACCCCTTTTTCATTTTAGATTTTTAAGTTTGAGAGTTTTAGACATGGAAAAGAAAACGAAAGGGGCGACGTTTTTAGGAAAAGATTTATAGTAGATTTATGCAAGAGTTTTATACTCACTTTTTTATAATTTATATTAGTAAAAAATGCACAACTAGAGCATAACAAAAGTATCAAAACTACCCAGTTGATATATGTATTAAAGCTATACCTGCCTGCTTTTTGTATACTGAATTTTAATTATGAATGACAGCCAAGCAGAGGGAGTGAAAATTAACTTTAGCTTTGTCCTTAACAAATTAAAGCAATAACTAATTAGATTTCAAAATTTCTCGCCTTATTTAATAGTTTTTTCTAGATTTAGTTAATAAAATATACAAGTTAAAATATAAGTTTCCCCTCGAAATCATAAATTACTGAAATTTAATGAATTTGTTCGACTTTGTTTTAAAAAACAAGTTTCATTGTTTCTTTCGTTTTTCTTCTTTTAAACGTATACTTCTACCATAAAAGAATCAAATTTTGAATTTTCCTCTTTCTATATTGCTTTGCATCTGAAATGAATGGAAATGAGAAGTTTATGGAAACTTTGCTATGTACGCGGTTACATTTTCTCGTCAAGTTACTCGTAAGTTCATAATATTAAGTATCAAACGGCACAATAATATCATATCACGTCAACATCAAAGTACCAAGAAAACGCGACAAAAGTTTCGGCTTTTGTTGTCGAGTGTTCCGATAAATGACAGCTGAAAGAGAAGAAAGGAATTCTGGGCAGCAATGATGATGGTGATAAGGACGATGATGATGTTGTTGTGAGGAAGGCAGGGAAAGCAGCTTCCTTTACCATCCACGTCTACTCACTTCAGGAAGAGGAAAGGTATGCGCTATGAATAAAATGTACGGAACATTAGCGGTCGATACTCTTTATTTTCACGAAAGGTCTGCGAATAGCCAGAATCGCATATCTTTTCTCCATGAATTGAATATGTAATAACCTATCTTGTTCACTGGACAGACACATAACATAACATTCATTGTACACAAAAGAAGAAGAAAACGTTAAAGGATTACTTTCCTTTTTTCTCTTACTCTCAAGAGTGAAGCTCAAGCTCTGTTGGGTTGCTTCCCTCTACTAGAAAGCGTAAAGAAGAGTTTATCCTGGAAGCAATATATTCTCAACTGACTTTCATCATATCCGGCGAAAAAAGAAGAGAGGGAAAAGCTGGACGAAAGAAGAAATAGCAAGGCTTAGCTTGAGTGAGGAAAAGTTTTATAATGGAATAGATTTTTACAGGGAGAAAATTGTGGATAAGGTTTTGGAATAGTTTTTTGCAAAGAGTAAAAGTATTTCTAGACTTCACAAGTTTTTACCTACATTGTTATTAAATAAAGAATGAATCATGGTAGGTTGGAGAATAGTGAAGTTTTTTCAGTCTGGTTGTTTTGTTGTTAGTGCTGACTTGAGGAAAAGTTACGTTTTTGTTTGTCTGACATGAAAGGTGGTCAGCTAGTGAATATTTTAAAGTGAACATCTTTATTTTGCACCGAGTTTTTTATCGTATGGTACATGGAAAGTAGTAGCTTTGTTATATCAGTAAAATTTGGCATTTTTATGGATTAGTTTCAGTTTGAGCATGGCAGGAAAGGATACGTATTCTCTCGATTAATACACATTTGTACGCAATAAAAGAAACTATGGTTAGTTTTACGCAAAAACATTTAAAATTAGATATGGAAGTGTTGGCTCTTGGCAGCATCACTTTTGCTTATTCCTTTTGTTTATTGAGGACGAAGGGTACACGCACACAGATAGGAAAGTTCGCTGAACTTGTCACATAGAAAAGAAAGTTGATGCTTTTTTATTTCACTTTTGCTTAGCTTAAGCTTGACAAGCATTATTTTTGACAGGACAGAAGAAAAGGCAGCAGCAGCGTATAAAAAGCGTAAGCGTTGAAGTAAGTAGAAAAAGAAATTGATCTTATTTTTAGGTTTTTTGTTGGAAGATGAAGAAGAGGAGAAAATAAAAAGGCTTACCTTGAAAAGCAGCCTCAAAGTTTTCGTCTGCTGCTGTAGTCCCAGCTTTTGCCACTTCAACGACCTCCCCTGACGAGATTACCGTTGTCAACACAAAAACTAGAACTAGCACACTTGTCTTACCCATCTTCGTATTACTATTCGACATCTTATCCTTTTCTCTAAACAAAGATGAAACTCTCTAATTTTATAACATCACTTCAACTTTGGATGATAAAAAACAGGCGCTTTTGATGATATGTAGACAACTTTATATATTATGTGATAAAATTAAACCGGAATAATAACTAGTACTAAAACATTTTATCCAAAATCATTTTTTATTTCATACGTAGATCAGTTTAATCATCAGTTAAGTCAACTCAAGACCAAATTTCACAATCCAAATATATTTTTGACATTAACAGCGCAGCTTTTTATTAATTAACTCAGGTCGTATGGCAGAACAACTTTGGAAGGAAGTTAAAATGTAGCTTTTCTTCAAATTGGGCGCGCTTAAGTTTTGAATCAACTTGCTTAGCTTGAATTTAAATTGTAAGAATTTTCGACATCTTCTGCCAATAATGTCTATCACTTATTTATGTCTTTTTGGTGTCACGCATCAAATCTGTTGACAGTTTTGTCTTCATTTGCTTCATACATTTGCAAGTATTTGAAAGAAACTAAAACAAATTACTGAAATAATAATAAAAACAGTTTTTATTTTAAAAAACAATTCACTCAGTCAATAATATACTTATCTTTATTGTAAGGAGTCAAGTAATACAGTAATACT
>JAANSO010001506.1:0-16704 GCA_036507315.1 Lepidocyrtus fimetarius | reverse complement strand
ACCTATGCAAGTAAACAAAGCTACTCATACCCTACGCGTGTTCACGTCACACAAAGCCACGTGCTTCAGCTTTGAAAAAGCTTGCCGTATAAGCACACCTGGTTATATTATACCAGGTTGAAGAAAACAGCGTAGTCTAGAACTGTAAAATACTGGCTTTAAACGTACATTCAAACTGTAAAAAACCGGATGTTAATCAATATCAAAATTTTAGGTAAATAACACGTGCGGTTAAACCCCCAGGAATTGTTACCGTAATGTAATGCATATTGACCTGTTGTCTTCAAACTTTCAATTTTTGTTTTGCAAAAGATTGCTGCCAGGCTTTGCTATTAAGTAAAATGTTTTTCGTAACGAAATCCAGAAGTACCTTAGCGGTAATTCATTACACTTATCCCATGTTTCAATTTCACGCGTTTTTCTCTTTGCAAAATCCGGGACATCAGGCGCCAGAATTCTTTTCTTTGATGGATATCGCCTAAAAATTATTCTAAAATTTTTTACACTTTGCATGCTTCATTGAAAAAGTACCTTACAAAATAACAAATTGTATAACGTGAATTGGCGCCAGACATGTTCGACATGTAAATAATTAACTAGTATGTGGCGCTTTTTAAGTAATAAAGGTATGCCAACTTTTTAATGTGAAAGAATCCGGGCAATACAGTCTAAATTATTTTAAAAATTCAACTGGCCAGTTTAAATATCAAAATCATTCATTAATTTTTTTTGAATTAGCTAACGTGTTAAAAAACAAAATGATTCTGAACATTTTATTCGTTTTTATTTTACAAACTAAAATTATAATATCTGCCGAACAAAACACAGAATTTTCCCGTGTCCTTTCAAACTTTCAAAATTGTACCTTTGCGTATTTTCACTTCCACATTTACTTCAAATATGAAAACGAAAGCGAGCGAAATGTAACTTTGTTTTATAAAGTTGCGGCAGCATTTGAAAAAGTTGGGATAACTTACAAAATAAAAAAGAAAGATGGGGCGTCAGACTTGTTCGAAGACGGGATGATGAGTATGTTCGGGATAAAAGTGAATACCAAAGGGGTGAGAAAATATTCTGCGTGTTGTGTTCTTGTAGGATACTCAACGGACATAGATCCCATCCGAATCCAACTTTCCCTCCACCCCAACTGGTTTTATCCTGACTACTTTTGGATTCTACACGATAAAGAACTATCTCAAGAGGATATGACACAATTGGGGAGAATACCCATTCCGGCAATTATTTTCATTTCTATTTGGAATTTTACGAGTTTTAACTTTTTATGCCCGCATCGTTGCAAAGGACGGCATTACCACTCAATTGACAACGAGATGGAGAGGAGGTGGCGGGAACTGCAGGTGGATTTGGGAGGAACTCCAATGCAATACAATTTTCGTGGAGGCGAGACGCTCCAAACAGTCTTCAGAAATCCTTCAGACATGTGCAAGATTTATATTAAACAGTATCCGGAAATACATCCTGAGTTCTGCCAGATATTATTTTCCGCTAGAAAACGCAACGTCACTCTTGTCGAGGACCGTGTGAAGTTGCATGATGCACCGGTGATTTCAAGAATTGTCTTTTTTGCGTTTTACACTTACAACCACAATTATTATAAAAACGTTTGGGTGCACCTTCTTCACAGTAAATTCCAACACGGCTTCGTAGTTGTTCAAGCAAACTTTTCAAAGCTGGAAATTCAAAGAAGAGGGGACGGCCTTTTTAAACCTTTTGATTGGATAACTTGGATCCTCCTAATTTTCGCAAATTTCCTTGCCGCTCTTACATTTTGTTTTAATCGTCAATCGGAGCAAAGTTTAATTTTAAAACTGAAAAGAATAATTTTTAAAATTCCAGGCCCGAGCGTTTCCCTATTAAGCCTTTTAATTAATCAGCCGCCAGCTTCGGAAGTAATTTTAAAAGTTGACAAAGCTTCTTTAATGGGCGTTTGGTTCTGTTGGAACCTCCTCGTCCTTCTTATTTCCCAGGGCTACCAAGCCGAACTATTTTCCTCGCTTAGCATGGAAGTTCCCCTGAAGCTTCCTCAGAATTTACCGGAGTTGTTGAAAAGTAAAATTTTATTAGCGACGTTTAGCCTATGCGGGAGAGTGATTGACATGGAAAAACCCTCGCCATGCTTGAAAGGTGACGTGTTGAGGGGGGAGTTTAAAGGGAGTAAATCCCTGGTTTTAAATTATACAAGGCTCGTGTCGCAATTAAAATGGTTGGACAATTCAGACTCCGTTGGGGATATTTTGGGAAGAAATAAAATTGCGTTTTTTACCGATTACAAGCGAAACAGAACGTCTCTGCCAGTTCCGAATAAATTCGCGTTAGTTGACAATTTACCAGATTTATCTTGTTTTCAAAACTTGTTGCAAGCAATCACCGTTCCTTTTTGGATTTCAAAGCCGTTAACGCTTTCTTTATTTGATAATGACAACTACAATTTAGTTACAAATAATTATTTTGAAAGGTTTCTGGAAAAGGATTTCAAAGCGGTTGAAGAGTCCGGCTTGCTCCAAAGGTTAAAAACTTTTAAGGAAAAAAACGAGCTTGAAAGCTTTTTCTATTTTTTCGGTTTAAAGCTGAGGCAGGAAAAGACAATGTCTCAAATTCAGTTCAAGGAAAATCTTAAAAGAGAGCAATCCCGGAATAAATTTATAAACTGCGCGGATGACTGCAAAGAGTACAGTTACAAGGGGATAACCAAACAGGTTTTTTCACCGGTTTCGAAAGAAATCCATTTCATTGTTTTCATCTACTGGGGCTTTGCCATTGTTGCCACTTTGTCTTGCTTTGGGCTTGAAGTTTTTCTTGCTAAGGATGAAGGACTGCTTAGAAGATTCGTTTTCTGTGTGATTTGGACAAGAGAAAAGCATAGGGCTGTAAGAATTATCCAGCCTGCGGATAATGATGAGGTGATAATTCAAATTAAAAACACCAAACGACCTGGATTAAGGATTAAAGTGATTGAAGAAGATGAGGAAATATTTAATTCTACATGATTTAAACAGAACCTAATTGATGGTCTTATCAAGATCAAGATGAGCTCTTATCGTTATATCGAGAGCTGTAAGTCTTCATTGCTTTTTAAAACGATTGCTAACACACTCTCCAACCAGGAACAATGATAATGCCCTTATCGTATTCCATTCTGGGTTGAAGTATTCTCCTTCAACAAGAAATTCGAAAGGAGTGGAACCTGATTGAGAAAATAATCACGTGCGTATTTGTTTTTCAAAATTACGTTTACTTTTACGGATATGGCAAGTCAGGAGAAATCAATAAAAACTCGAAGAGGATTTTAAAAAATGGCAACTTTTAAATACAAAATGTGAGAAAAAGAATAGATGGAGAGTTTTGTTGGAGAGGAGCATGATGGCGGCTTGTCGGACGGGATGCAAAGGTTATGTTCGGCTCTGTCAATTTCTTTGAGGCGATGACTTGCCTGACTTTTGTGCTTTTCTTGAGGGATAAAACTTTTGCTTGTATTTAAAGGGTCGAAGAAGTTAAATTAAAGTTGTATGCTCAAATATATTGCGTATTTACGTGTTAGGTTTGTTATTTATAAGTGATTTATTGATTCTTTCAAGCTCATTTATTGGTTACAATGAACGTATTGATAGTATAGACTGGTATAGACATAAAATCTTGTCAAACCTTTTTCTGCATTCTTCACAGACGAATTTGAATCTAGAATCTTTCTCTTTTTCCATAAGCATTTCCAAGTTCTGCCGACAGATCTTCTTGTGCCTGGTCAAGTTAGGAAACGAAGCTCCTAACGTCGCAGATATTGCATTTTGTACGTTTTCTTCAGGTGGACAGTATTATAATGATAGCTGATTGCAGGAGCAGATTTAGCCGTTTTGTTGCATCTTTTGCAGTGGAACGTGTATGTCTGACCGTTGAAAATACATGATGGATTAGTGTTACAAGAAATGCACAATCGTCCACGAGCATTTCCTCTGTTTTTCATCACTTGCTTTAAATCCTATTCTGTTGACGTTGTTGTGCAGTGTTAGCGTTGGAAGTGGACTTGGAACCGTGTTCGCTCTTGATATGAACCGTGCGACCTTCCGAATCAGCAAATGAGTGGTTGCAAAATGACACTTAAAGGGGAGATGAACAGTACAAACATGTCGTCGCAGATTACCCAACAGTGAAAACTCTTTTCTGCAGTGAGAGCAACAAAAGCCTTTTCTTTTGGTCTTTGTCCCTTTATTTCCCATGCTAAGCTGACAATGTTTCAACACCGTCGACTTTCCTGTCTTTGATTTCTTTGCTGTCTTCTTCTTAGGCAAGTAATTCCTGAAGCGATGATGTTCAGCCAGCGATTGAAGTTCATCTGAAGAATCAGCCAGTTGATCTTGCGGAGACAGGACTGGTGGAAAATCATCTTCATCTTGGAATCCTTCAACACGTCGCAAAAGTGGATGCTCAACTTGAGCTTCCAAGACTGGAGGACTGGAATCATCTTCGAAGTTCCAAAGCTGCCATTGTCAATCGTTCCTTCCAACTTCACTTGAGGAAATGCCGAGTTTAGCTTTTGCGTGCCTAGGCAGAGAATTTAATATTTTGTACAAATTAATAATACGTTCTTACATAATAAGTTAGCAATTCTTACATTTTTGCAAAGTTTCCTGTCGCATATTCTGAAGAATTCTGACTTTTTCTGTGTCCATGCCGTCCTTCATCGCAGAAAACTTAATCGTTTTAGAATGGTCAGGGTTCAAAGCTCCGTTTAATTTTCCAAGCATTGTTTTCACACAAGAAGTAACCTCCATTAGAGCCCTTTCCAAGTTTTTGTACTGTTCGATAAAGTTTTCATTAATTTCTGCACACTCCAAACAAAGCTCCACCTTCAACTTTGACCTCCTCATCTTTGCAATCAGTTCCGGTTGAATTTTCCCCTTATCTTGGAACAATTTAGTCTTATCAATGCCCAGGTAATAGGAAGGGTACTGACATGAATGACCTTTCGGTTTATCCCCCCTTTTCCTCTTTTGAGATTTTCTTCTCTTTAAATGGAGAAAACCGTGTCTGGCACAAGGAAACATTCCGTCATTTTGTCTTCACACCGAAAGCAAAGCAACAAAGCAAAAGTTTAGCAAAGCAAAAATAGCTGCGGAGAATGTGCATGTAAAATAGGTTGGGGCAATCTGCGAAAACCCCGCTAATATTTTCGTTTGAATTTTGCAAGGCTGTAAGTGAAGTAAATAAACCGAATTTGTGAAGGAGAGTTAAGAGTAGTGATCTCAGCCGTTTACAAGCAAATTTGATTGAAGTTTTGGAAATTGTTTTGATTAATTTTAGATTTCTTCACAATTAATTTAAACATTAATTAGAAACGAAGTGGAAAACGGGTGTAAGTAAACAAAAATACATTTTCTTTGATTTTGTGTGTAATTAGTTGTTTTGTTGACAGGTGCGATTAAAAAAGGAGAATGGATGAGGATGAGGATACAGGTTATCGTTTCCAAGGATTCTTTACGATATCCATAAAAAAGCCCAACTGGGGCCCACGATTTGTGCCGCAAGAGGTAATTGAATCGGGAAAGCGCGATGTACAGAAATTGTTGAATCTGTACAAGGCTAAGCACTTGAATGCATTTGTAAGTATTTAAATATTATTTAACAAAATAGATTAATATAATTTGTTAGCATTTCTAAAGTTGTGTTTTTCCTAATTATGTTATCAGGGACAGGACAACAACCATGTAACTTTCGATGCGAAGTCACAATATGGATCTGCTAACCGAATTGTAATCTACAAAGCATCATCCGTACGTATTATATTAAATTAAAACATAATAGGGAAACATTTCAGTATTCGGGGGCAGTTAGGTTTTTAACCTAAGATAATATATCAAAATGATATTTCACGAGGAATTCAACGTTACCGCTCCTGTTGCTACAATGCTTCGTTCGGAAGTTATCGAAGGTCAAAGTTGAAGATGTATATATTGATTTCAAACCAGACTTTTCCGAACTTAAAGAAAATAACTAAAAAGATTACTTTCGGTTTTACTTTTTTATTCCATAATTAGTAATCACTCACATCGCATCACTCTAAATTAGCTCAAGCGTAAAACTTTGATATTATATTATGCTTAGCTATTAAAAATGCTTTATGCATATAATACCTATATGTATATATAACACGTGTAAATTTTGACCTTCGATAACTTCCCAACAAAGCGTCGTAGCCAGTTAGGAATGCTACCATTGAATTCCTCGTAAAATATGCAAGATTTTGATATATCATATGTTAAAAAACCAGCGGCCCGAATACTGAAGTACAACCCATAGGAAATGGATATATACAAAGATATATTTTTATTTTTGTTTTGAATAGAACCAGCTTGATCCCGAAGCAATTGGTGGAATGTTAACGGGAATTGCCAAGGAGCATAAGAAAAATCGGGCATCGTCTCCACCCCTTCATTTCACATACATGCTTCCAATCAACTACGTGTTCAACGTTAGTCAAATCAATGTAGACTATGTGTTCGAAGTGATTGAACGGGATATGGACACCATACATGAAAAAAGGAGAAGGGACGGTCAACGGTTTTTGTTTGTTTGTTCTTGCGGACCTGACTACCTAGAGAAAAAGCACAACTGGATCTCAAAAAAACTTAATGAACACATCAGCAATTATAACGATTGGCACGGATTATGCCCCCAGGATGATCAAGACCAGAGGATTGTCATCTGGATTGGAAATATTGATGACGCGTTGGTTGTGGGTTTCGGCTCTGGGACTGCCATTCAAACTAGCTTCGCAAAATTGAATCAAGCACCCTACGACGAATTTAAGCGAAGACGACCAAAGTTAAACAAATGATTTAATTTACATTGGAAGTATTATTTACAATTGACAGTGAACTTTAGTTTTAAATATTTCATGCGGTTTTTAGTAGTAATTTTCGTTTTTTCCATGCGTACACAAATGCAACCTTTTGTTAGTAGTTTTCGTTTAATATACATTGGAATTATATTGCTACCGCTTTTTTCTTGTAACTGTCTTTAGAATGTTTTCAATAAATTCAAAAAGTTAACTTTAAGTCGTCTTGACAATATCTTTGCCCAATACTTTTTAATTATGTGCCTTCCTAGTTTCCATGGGATTGTTTTAAGGAAAAGCTGAAAGTCAGTGGAGAAAGTATTGGTCCAAAGCTTTCACTGTTTAGATTCAGGTACATCCACATTAGAACGAAATTCAAATAAATCAGATATTGAGAATAACAATACATCAAACATTTACTTAATTAATAATTACATAATGTTTCCATTCACCAATTTTCAGTGCCCCCGCGTGAGTTGGCCCGGCCCTGGCGGAAAATTTTGTAAAAGCAAACGTGGGTTTGATTTAATGTGAAAGTAAATAAAGGTATAAAAATGAAAGTTTGATAGATATAGCTGCAAAATTAATCTGTTAATTAAATATGACATTTATTTATTTTATTCCGGTAACAAAACTTGAAAATAACATTAAAGCTACAAACGTGTAATAAACTTTTGTCAACTTTCAAAACTTTTCAACAAAGAAGTTATAGAAATTTGATTTTTCGACATTTCACCTGTGAAAATTCGGTTATAATTTTGTCAAAATCTATTTGGCTGGCAAGTTCCCTTTCAATGGATAATATTGCAAGAGAGTTTAAACGAGCCTGGCCCATGCTTGATCGCAAGTAGTTTTTTATTATTTTCAATTTGGAAAATGAACGTTCATTACTGGCAACTGACACAGGAAGAGTTAGAAAAATACGCAAAGAAATCTCCGAGTTTGGGTATGTCGATTCCAGTCCATTCATGTAGATTATGTTCAGAACATCTAGTGGACCTAGATTTGAGATTGTAGTGGACTCTGGAAGAAACGCTTTAACAGTAAGAGGCAATGTTTGTATTTCTGTATAAAAGGAGGACGCATTTAAGTCCGAAGGATATTTTTGAGCCAGGTCTTTTACACATTTTTCCTTGTCAGATATTTGCATGCTTTCCAAACTCCTGCCCCACAAGAAGTCAAACTCAGATGCCGCATTACGTAAACCCTGAAACCGCTTCTCCACTTCCTGGATTAAAGTATTCATTATGTTACTGAAGAATTCCACTTTAAAGCGATCCACATTTGACATTTTACGCATCGTATCTGCTTCAGAGACTCCAATTTGCTTGTAATGGACTCCTCTTCCCCTCCTTACGGTATCAAATCCACTTTCTGTAGGAATTTCATGGAGACTTGCAACTTCAGTGCTTTCCTTGACACATTTTTCAAACCCATCTTCTTTGAACAATTTTAACCAGTCTTGAAGACTTTTTAAACGGTTTGCAGCCTTGCTTAAATCCGCACTTTTTGTTTGAAGGTACTTGTTGCAGGAATCTATTTGTAAAAGTATGTTGTTCCAGATACATAAACCAAGCAAAAACTTAAAGTTCAGCATTGCAGAAATTCTTCCAGTGGCCGTAGCTATTACTTCAGATGAAAATTTATCAGACTCTGATATTTCTTCCAATGCGTCAATTATTTTACCAAAGTGTTCCCAGACCGATCTGACTGCTTCTGCTTTTGCTGACCAACGAGTTGAGCATTGGTATTTGAGAGTAATTTTGCTGTGTTTAAGAAGAACTTCCCACCTGGAAGTTGATCCAGAGAAAAACAAGTAAAGGTTTTGAATTTCTCCCAGCAGAAGTTTTCCAACACGAACAGATTCAACCGAATTTGCTCCAACTAAGTTAAGGCTATATGCAGCACAAGGCAAAAATCTTGCTTCAGGATTTTGGCGAATAATATGAGATTGAACACCCTGATAACATCCTGCCATATTAGCTCCGTTGTCATATCCTTGCCCCTTGCAATCTGATAAATCGAGTTTATCTTCTTCCAACTTTTTCAAGATAGTATCAGAAAGTTGAGCTCCAGTTTTACCTGGGCAAGATATGAAATCGATAAAAGATTCTTCTATATAACATCCTCGATCGCTGCAATGTACCGAGCGAACTACTTCAGAAAGTTGATCGTGTTTCGATATGTCTGGGGTACTGTCAAACATAATAGAATAGTATTTCCTAGATTTGATTTTCTTCAGAACTTCACTTTTTACTGTTTTCCCGCAGAGTTCGATAAACTCATTCTGAATTTGGGGGCTCAAGTAACTAACTTTGCGATGCTCCAGACTGTCCAAATGCTTTTCTAAGGGCTGATAATATTTGGATAGTAACTTTACTAAACCCAAAAAGTTTCCATTATCCAAAGCTGAGAGGTCCTTAGAGTTTCCTTGAAAAGCTAAGTTATGCTGAGCCAAATACAGAACTGCGTCAAGGATTCCCCTTAGAATCAATCTCCATTCACTAACTTGTTTTTCAATTTTTTCTAGTGCTGCAGAGGTCAGGTTGGTGCCAGTTTCTTTTTCCTTTAAATTTATCTTCCATATTCTGATGCTTTCCTGATGAGCTAAGCTAGATTCATGACTAGATGTTCCTCTTCCAGGATGATTAAAGTCGTGAAATCCCTTTTCATTGGCTCCAAAATTATTCCAGGGAGTAGTTTTTCCTTTCCCAAATAGGCAACATGCCAAACAGTAGACGCTGTTCGTGGTAGAGCTAACTCGAATCCAGTCCCGTTGAAATCTTTCGCCGTTTGGTTTTTCACCAAACGCAAAACCTTTGAGATATCTTCGCGTGTCTGGTGTTAAATTACCCAAGTCTGGTCCAGCTTCAAACTTAGAAAATATTATTTGCTGCTTTAGGGATGAAGACATTAGCCTGGGCCAGGTAGCAGGATCTGCAGCATTAAAATTTCAATTACCTTATTAATTACATACTACCAATCATTATTTTCAAATAGAAATGAATTATGAAATGATTAAAATCTAAGACTAACTAAATAAGTCAACTTCCTCCTCCGAATCATTTTGTTCAATGGTTTTCGCTGGACAAACGTCATTCTCTGCGGCATCCTCCGAAATGGTATGAATTTGTAATTCGACTTCTTCTCCAAACTCATCGTCATCAGCTAGTTGGACTTCAGCTCTGTTTGCCGTATTTTCCCCAGCGAATACTTGTACTTCGTCTCCTATGATCTTCTCATTTGAAGCCTGTACTTCATGGGACACGACTTCATGTCCTACTTCCTAGATATTTTAAAAATAAGTATAAATAAGATATTTAAAATATTCAAAAAAAGTCCATTCTTGTTGTCTTTAGTCAAATATAATTAAAAATATCTTATCTTACTGAATTTTTGGGCGTGTTGCTAATCCATTTTCCAAAACATGCCGTAGCCTGTTTCTTCAACACTTGGTTTTCCTGTTCTATAGCTTCATCTCGTTTCCGTTTTTGCGAACCTGGAGCTTCCTTGCTACAATCAGACACTGGCTTTTGATTTTCTGATTTATGTTTTCTAGTCATTTTAAATACGATTTGATTTGAAACAAGTTTTGGTAGTTGAACTAATTTGAAATAAAATATTCACTAGAAAAAAGTTGTTTACAACACCACAAGATAGGCAAACTCAGCTGTGACTGTAAGAAAGTAGTGAATCAAACAAGCATGCACATCTGCAGCACAAAGGGAATACACACAGAAATAAAAACAACAAATTATTGCAAAAACTTTTTTGGGCCATTATATCTAATTTTTTAAGCCATTTTTTTATTTTCCAACAAATTACGTTAATTCATAAACTATTTAAACATCGTTTGAACTTTATTTTTAACAGGGCCCGGCCCCTTCGGGGCCCGGCCCTGGATTCATTCTCCAGTTGCCGGTAGCGTCGCGGGGGGACTGCCAATTTTCTCCACTTCCCCCTCACTGACTTTTGAGACCTGACGAAAAGTTAATTTGCACAGGTGGGAGATTGATAGCGGTGAGATAATAACGTTTTACCAAGTTTATCAAGCTCTCATGGTATTCGATAATTCGTCACAGGTTTAAAAATGAATAAAATATAGTTTTCGGGGCTACGGTGCATGTTTCTCAATTCAAGCAAATAAAATCTTTAATATTTGACCAGTACGGTTAAAGAATTCCACGGCATTGATTCGCAAAAATCTACTTTTCTTGCGAAAATGGTTCTATTAGAAAATAAAACCTTTTTTAATTTCATTTACAAAGTTACCAACTTGTTTAGTTTGCCTTCGTTCACACTGGAAACCTCTGGGGAGGATTTTATACTGACTCCGGCAGGAAAACGAAAAGAAATTCTCAAGCTAAAGAGCTTTCTCTATTTTCTTTTTTTGTGCACGTGGATCATTCAAAGCGTACATTTACAATTAAACGGATCTATGGACATGTACATGCAATTCCTTTCCGGAATTGCTTGCTTTTCCAATTTTATATTTGCTGGATATTTACATGCAAACAGAGTCCAAGGAAGTGTCATTACTTTGTTCATAAATGGGCTTGTTCAATCACAAAATTGGTTTTTGGGGGAAGGTGAGACTCATTTTAGCTTTTTATCGCATTTTTAAATAGTTTTTAACAAAAAATTAGCGTTTGAATAAGTTTCCGAGTGGAAAAGACAGTTTTGGAAAGACTTATCATCCTTTTCGCTTTGTTTTGGATGGGTTTCCGTTCTTATTTGCCCAGCCGCCATTGGAATTATTATCCACCCACTCATTCCCTGCAATCCAACACTGGCCGGGTACTTTCTTTTGCCGGAATGCAGCCCATCTTCATTCATTTCAGTTTTTAATTGTGGATTTATCTTAAAAATGATTTTATTTTGGCAAATTATTTTATCTACGCTTCTGGAGCAATGGCCTTTTCATTTCTTGTTGCAAATCTACAAATTCTCTGCACTCTCTCTGTAAAAACACTTTGAATGACTTCTGGAATTTAACTTATTTACGAAAGCTTCGCGGCCAAGAAATCATCAACGAGTTTAGAAACATTCAAGTTCTTGCTAGGTTATCAAACATAATCTCGATTAAGTTAAATGCGCTTTTAATTTTTTTAAATTACTGTCATGCAACCAATCTGCTTTACTTTTTTAATAAGATTTGATTGGGATTTAAAACTAACTGGGTTGTTTGCCCTGGTTAGGGTGAATTGCTTTTTGTGATGATTATCTGGATTGGAGGGATGGCGGAGGTTCACACCCAGTCGGAATGTTTGCTCAAAAAGGATATGCTTGACCTTATGAAGGAAATTAACTACCCATTTGAAAGGAAACTGGTTTTTAAGTTTGTTAAATCTTGTACAATAGTTAAAGTAAAGTTTGGTGAGACTAATTTCATTGAACGGACCACGCCGCTTCAATGCTTTGTTGCTGCCAGCTGGGGAAAGGGACAGACCGCGAACCGTAGTGGAATTTAGAAAGAACGAAGACGGAGAGTGTTGTATTTTAAAACTATTCTTAGCACTAAATTTCAAATTAGAACCTTGTTTTTCAATTTGGCATGTCTTTTACGTGTTTTTGTAGGCAAAAAACGCCTTTCTAAAATTGCGTATGAAAAGCTTATGAAAGGATGTGAATTTCTATACTTTATACATTGGGCCTATCTTACAATGTATAGGAATTTTTTACCCAATCCTATCCTTACAATGTATAAGAATTTACCGGATACAGGACGGTATAGGGAATTGCAAAAGAGGAGAAGTACCAGTAGCAAAGTGAATGTTAGAGGCGAGACATTGTAGAGAAGGTGTGTTTTAATATATTTCCTTTAATAAAAGTTAAATAATATTTAAAAAAGTTAATTGTTCAGTCACGACTGAAAATGTAAAATTTAAATTTTCAGTCGTGGTTCAGTAGCAACAATTCAATTTTCTGAAATAATGGTAAAAGCTGGAAATAAAATTGGTATTTTTTTTATTTTTCTTCAAATTTCAGGGGGGTATGATATATCATACCCCCGTGTCCGCCGTCCATGTTGAAGAATAAATGCTCACATTGTAAACTTAATATCATATAGAAAATGTCGTTTGAACCGGTTCACAAAACAATTTTCCCTCAACCTTGGCCTTTTTATACGAGATAAACACTTCGGGTTTAAATGCTGCAGAAAAAAACCTCTTGTTCTCGAATCTGGCAAAAAATGGTATTACAAAAATGAAAATTAAAACAACCTTGAAGAAAAACTATTTTGTCGTTTGAACCAGAATTCGATAACTAACATGAAAAATCAGCGGCGGCGCTAGGAAATTTCGCCGGGGGTGCCAGTATAATGAGACAATAGTAATAATTGGGGGTTACCGGTTAATTAGTGCTCAAGTTTTGAGGTTAAGATTTTGATTTTATGGCGAAAATTACTTTGAATAACAGGATGTAATTTCAATTGGTTAAAGCAGGAAAGTACGCCACCAGATCAATTTTAAAGAATAGTATTGACACGGAATAGCTAACAAACAAACAATAAAACAACATTGTTGGCAAGAACTCAAAGATGTAGAGGTTTGCATTTATATTTTGAAACTCCTAGTATCAACTATTAATTACTGAATTGTCACAATCCTGAGTTTGGGTACTATTATAACGGATTTTTTGTCACCAACTTTGACAAATTAGTCTTAAAATATGTAATCGAGTCCGAATATATGGTCAAATTTCTAATTTTAAGGAAAATTACATAATTTTTTTGCAAATTTTTGAAATTAGCGGTTTTTTGATTAAAAATAGATACGTTTTTATTGACCATTTTGCCATCTTACACGGTCAAACAATTTTCAATTATTACAGTACAAGATCAGCTTTAAGATTAAATGTAGCATTATTTCATCATTATCTCTTGATACACAATTTAGAATATTATACAATAAATTCAGTGCCCCCGCGACGCTACCGGAAACTGGCGAAGAAATCCAGGGCCGGGCCCCGAAGGGGCCGGGCCCTTTGAGAACGTAGACTAAATTTTTGTGTAAGGACTGGGTTAGTTTTTATAGTTTTTAAATAAACTGAATTTTTTTCAGTTTTTAAAATTTTCAAGCGGCCTTCGGCCGCATATATTCAGTCCTTGTATTTAAATCACGTTTAGCCCTTATAGTAATTCATGTTTAGCTGTCAGTTTATGATAAAACTTAACACAAAAAGATTTACTTGATGAAAATTTTCTGATTTTAAAACAAATTGTTAATAACTTTGTCTTAAAATCTCGAATTTAGCATTGCTCTATATAAAAAATATATGAGGTCATCCCGAACATCAAGATTAAAGTCCTTGATGGCTACAAGAATTCTTACCTTGAAAATTTAAGCGGCCTTCGGCCGCTAATGTACTTCAGATTTATTAATATTTTATGCATTTTTGGAAGCTTTTGTGTTTCAAAATTAAGTTTGAAGATGAACACCAACTGTTTCCCTTAAAACCAAAACTGATAATATTGTTGCCAATTTTTCATTCCATATTTTGGATTTTAAAAAAGGTACACAAAATGATAGCCATTTTAGCAAATTTTCTACATTCTGAATTATGGTTCCGCCAGGGCCGGGCCAAGTCACGCGGGGGCACTGAATAAATTTAATACAATTTCAGTAGGTTCTAAGAAAGTCTCTAGTTCTCATCGCATTCTTCCAAAATATGCACAGATTATTTATAAAAGATTGGTTATTATTTTCTGCTAAAAACATGTCAAAGAATGATTCTCTGCTAATATTAGTAACATCAATTTTGAATTGTTGACAGAAATTCTTACGGTATTGAATATAATGCTTACAGCTACAAAATATATGGTAAACATCTTCGATTTCCACTCCACATAAATCACAATTTGAATAATTATTTTTTCTACTGCCCAACAGGTCACATGGTTTTTTCCAGTATACGAAGTTTTTTAGTACGCGGAACTGGAAATATAGACGTTTATTAGCGAAATTAATTGGTAATTGTAAATATTTAGCTGTTCCAACTGTGTCTTTACGGAAGGAGTATAAATTACTCCGATTTTGCATATCCTTAACATAACTATTATTAATTTTGTTTAGTGTAATTTGCAGAAAAGATTTAATCCTAATTTTATTTTTTGAAACTTCATCCAGACCATTTACGTAATTATTAGAAAGCAGTGTATTAGCGGAGTAAATCCAATTTCTTTTGCTTCCCCTGTCTACCTGTTCTAAATGTGATAGTCTTTCCAAGCAAACTCTTATTAGTGAATTCTCCGGTTTTCCTAGGCACTTCAAGTAAAACTTACATAACAAGTTAATAACTGTATACTCAATTGGTTTGCAGTTAGTTTCATTTATTAGTATGTGCCTAAAAGTTTCATTTGGTAAGTAGAACAGGCTCCTTAAGAATTTATTTTGAAAAGTAACTAGCTTATCTACATGATCTAAACCCCAAATTACAACTCCGTACAAAAGCACTGATACACATAATGATTGGAAAAGCTTTTCTTGGATCTTGAAATTGGAGATATTTGCGTTGCGAAAAAGTTTAATTAATGATGCTTGAGCTTGTTTTGCTTTGTTCAAAAATGTGGAAACTGCCAAGTTAAATTTTCCAGTGTAATGGAAAGGAATCCCGAGATAAGTGTAACTGTCAACTATATCAATTTTGTTTTCACCCCACTTGAACGAATACTCTTTCATTTTAAAATAGTTCCTGAAGATTACCATTTTTGTTTTCATGAGATTGACGTGGAGATTATTTAAAATAAAGTAATCTTTAATCCCATTTATTTTCTGTTGCATGTCGTTAACACCATTTGAAGCCATTGCTTGGTCATCCGCGAAAAGAAGCATGTCCAAGTTGTGCTTCCCTAAATATATTGTAGTACTACTTGACTTTCTAACATAGTCAATTACGTCATCTAAAAACAATTTCGTTAACTGCATTTGAAGCCATTGCTTGGTCATCCGCGAAGAGTAGCATGTCCAAGTTGTGTTTCCCTAAATATATTGAAGTACTACTTGACTTCCTTACATAATAAATTACGTCATCTAAAAACAATGTAAAAAGCTTTGGGCTAAGGCTTTCCCCTTGTAGTACACCTTTGGTTATTTTGAACGACTCTGATTGAACCCCGTTTACTTCTACCTTTGCACTTGCGTTTTTATATAAGCTTTTTATAACACTGATAAATTTCGAAGAGACGCCTTTTCTCTCAAGCTTATTCCATAGGATATTGTGCGAGACTGAGTCAAAGGCTTGGCTGAGGTCAATAAATAAGCAGAAAAGCTTTCCGTTTGTAAATCGCAATTGGTTTTGGATAATTGTGTTAAGAACAAAGGCTTGTTCTATACACCCCGTTTTGGATTTAAATCCTGCTTGAAATTCTGAGATTTTGTTATTGATCTCGCACCAGTTATTTAACCTTTTAACTAACACTGTGGTGAATAATTTGGTAATTGTGTTAATCAAAGAGATTGGTCGGTAATTTTGGGCAATCTTCATCTCCTTTCTTAAAAATTGGCAGTATAATAATTTCACTCCATTGGGTAGGCATTATGTTTGGATTCTCAAAGACATCATTGAAAATTTGCACCAGTTAGAATAAATTAGTTCAAGAGGTAAGTTCCCATTCGGGGTATACAGCGGTATACCTCGAATTGTTTTATTTTCTCCGTAAAAAGCAAATAATGCATTTTTTAAAACTTCTAGATATAAAAACTTACAGAACATGCTAAATAGTTCAAATTTTCTCTCTTCATATCTTTCATATTTAAAATTGTAACACAGAAAGTGTTTGCTCATACAAGTTAAGTTGAATATGAATTGTGACAAATTGTAAAATCCGTTTTTATTATTTCAAAGTTTTAAAA